>QMIH01000174.1:643097-660858 GCA_003987875.1 Clarias batrachus
TATATATAAAATTTAAAAAATGCTACCATCAGTCCTGTGTCATGCCAGCAGTAAAGCATCCTGAGACCATTCATGCGCAACATTGCTTCTCATGTAAGGGAGTGGGCTCACTCACAATTTTGCCTAAGAACACAACCATGAATAAAGAAGCTAAGAGCAACTTCTCCCAACCATCCAAGAACAGTCTGGGGACAAACAATGCCTTTTCCAGCATGATGGAGCACCTTGCTATAAGGCAAAAGTGATAACTAAGTGACTCGGGGAACAAAATACCGAAATGTTGTGTCCATGGCCGGGAAACTCCCCAGACATTAATCCCATTGAGAACTTGTGGTCATTGCTCAAGATGCGGAAAAGAAACTCCAAGCATGGATTATGCAAAAATGGCCTGCGCCATCAGTCACAGGTTGCGGGCCAGAAATTGATGAAGTGCATTCCAGGGCGAATTTCATCACTGCGAATTGCACAATCTAAATGCAATTGTCAATCAAAGCCTTTGACGTTTGAAATGATTGTAATTATACTTCAGTATACAGTAACATCTGACAAAAAGATCTAAAAAGCAGCAGACTTTATTGTTAAATTAATATTTGTGTCCTTCTCAAAACTTTCGGTCATGGTTGTTGTACTTATAATACATTTATGGCTAATATTTAATAGAAGACAAATGAAAGAGCTACCAACCTTTAGTTTATTGCCTTAAATACGTGTTTTATTTCATCCTGTGCCTGCCGACTTGTTCACACTCTGTGTGACTGTGGACATCTTTTAAATATTTCAGACAGTCTATTCCAAAGCTCACGTTTCAGTGACATACCCTAGATTCAGATATATTTCTCTGAACTACTGTTGCCTTCATGTCCGTGCCCAAATATGAATGTATGTCATAGTGTGATAATAGCACAGATTCACTTGCCTTTAGGGAGGACACTTTGACATCCTAGAGACATCATGAGTGCCATATATTCTAGTTTTCTCCAGTGTTATTGCTCTCATCACTTCTGCACGCCCATGCCGTTAGGATGAGGAATGAAACGCAGTGAAAACTCTGACCTCCTCCTAACCTGGAGAAATGTCTCTGGGGTGCGAGTGCGTGCATGTGCGGCTCGTTTCGTAATCGATTTGCTGCCCGCAGCCATGGCTCCCTCGGTACTAACCGACGTCCCACGTCCACCGTGCCTACGGTCTCGCAGATTTCTGGGCTCGCACGCTCTCATTCCCCTTATCCGTCTGCTCTAATGTTTAAATGAGCCTGAATAACTTTGTCTGTTGGCAGCTACCAACAACAGCTGCTAGGGAAAAATATAATCTTGGTTTTAAGATACCACAGTCAGAACATCATGAACTTTTTCCTGAAAAGTGTACTGTAGACCAGGTGGTGCTGTTGATATGGCCAAATCTGATTGTTGAGAAGAGTCTTTGTTCTCAAGCCATCAATTTTCTTACTATAATCTCTGACCCATCACACTCCCTGTGTCCCATTAAACACGCCTGTGCTTCTAATGTATGCTGTACCACAAACAGTCCATGGACATTTCACCATCACTTTTATCCTATAAACCGTATAACATCAGATTTGTCCCATCTGTGTGACTTTTGAATGACTTTCAGAATGACTTTTATTTTACAACATACAGTGCAAAGACTTTCTCTATACTGAATGTGTTCTTCCAAATTATGGAAAAGTTTGGAAAAAGTTGCATTTTACCACCAAGTTCCACCAAAGTAAAGAATAGAGGCCCGGTTGAAGGTGTTTTAAAGAAAACGTTTAAATGATAGCCTCTTTAACACTACTTTCAATGCTTGAAGGTCAGTAGAATAAGACTTGCATATGTATTGGAAACCCATTTTTGGACTTTTATTTTGAAATTATTACTGTCTGATGCACAAAGCTTGACAAAACGACAAAATGATGACAAAAATGATGACAAAATGCTTAATTAGAAAACTGCTATGTAACCTTATTTTAGGAGTTTGTCACTTCCACACTTTAAACGTTCAGCCACAACACTTGTCAACTGATTTGCGCAAGAAATTGATGCACTGTGATGAGCCAATCACATCGCAGGAAATGGTTCAAAGGTGTTTAAATGAATTTTCTAATGCAATCCAAGAATTCTCACACACTTTTCTCTGCCTTTGCAGTTACTTCATCAGTAATAAATAAATTACAGGTATGCGTTGCTTAACATCCACAATGTTATTTTGTGAAATAGAACATTATGCAGTTTGGATCTTGTTGATCACTATGTTATATACCAAACAATGTGGGATGCTTCTATGTATAAATACGGTGTTAAACAATTTGTGTACAAGATACATGAGATGCATGCCTGTAATATCATAGTTAGATTTGGTCATGTAGTAACACTCAAACTGATAGGGAAGGTTTTTGATTTGCTTATATGCTTATGTCTCTAATGATCTTCATCACTCTTAGGAGGGTTTTGTATGGAACAAAACAACACGTTTGCGCTTGATCTAATTTGCTGTCAGTACTTGTTGTTAGAATCACTACAAAATCTCAATCAAAATATGAGTTAGCTGTATTTCTTTTATACCATATATTTCATATTATTAATAGCATACTTAATTTACCACAAACAACAAGTTGGCTTATTCATTGTGACGCACTGCGGGAGATGGTCTTATAGCTTTGGTGGTGCTGTACCCTCTCGCAGCCGGAGGTCTAGAGAGAGCTGATTGGCCGAGCTCTCTCAGAGGGGAGGGATGAGAGGTACTTAGTGCTCCCACATTAATCACGGCTCTACAGCCAGTCAGGGGCGTCTGTGAGCTCACGTAATGGAGGGAGCGGAGAGCGCTGTCCTCCGAGTGTGTTACACCGCCCCCAACGATGCACGAGCGAGCAGTTCGAAAGGATGCGGTCGGCTCAAACACGTGGTTCGGAGGAAACACGTGATAGTCTTCGGCCCTCCCGGCTGAGTGGTAGTAGTAGCCTTAATGTGGAGCCCCCTAGTGACGGGGAGGAATTGGACACAACTAAATTAGAGAGAAAATTGGGGGAAAAAAAAAAATGTATTTGTGCTCTTGAGACTCGAAGAAAACATGTACAAAGTAATATATAATATAAATAAAGTATAATTAAAAAAAAAAATTTAATAAAAACTGCAAAACTGGATCTCAATTTACTGTCAAAATGTTCTTATTGTCAAATCCTTAAATACAGAGAACTTAATGATCGTCTGGCTGCTGCTCAAGAAGTGGTGATGTGAGTAAAAGTAGTGCTATTTTAGCAAGAATTCAATTCAATATCATGAAATTTAAACTTCTACAATTAACGTATTTAAAAACTTAAGCTGACGTAGCAAACTGCCTCAGCATGTTGCTAGGTTCATTAGCTAGCTACATAGCGCATGTTTCAAGCTACACATTTAACATTTTACAGTATTTAGCACAACTACAGTATCATTTACAATTTGTCTTGGGCATTACAAAACATCAAATTAAATTTCTACTAAACACTGAAGTGAAATCTTAAGTTTAATACCATGTTGTAAGACATGAAAAGATCTAGCTACTGTATGGTTAGCTAATCTCACTCACGGAGTTAGCTGTACTGTTGGTTGACATTTACTGTGAATGTTTCAGAATGTTCGATGTTGAGCTGGGAAATGCAAATATATGCATCATTTGCAAGACAAACGATGTAGAGATATTTTAGCTTGCATACTGTAATTTGCAGGTTATTTTTCGCATTGTGTCTACTGTCATATGACCTTACGGTTTTAACCAGGCTCACAGCCGTCAAAAGTCAAATGCATTCGAATTTTTCTTCCGTCTGAAACGGTAATCAAAAATGAATGTAAAACTCAAGTAAAAATGAAAGCATTAAAATTTGCATTAAAGTCCTTTACGTTGGAACATATAGTATGTCACTACAATTACAACATGCTGTTTGCTTTTCATCCTGTGCTTATGCTATTGTATTTTTAACACTATAATTCAAATAAGAAATTGAAATTCTTAAAAAAACAACCACAACAACAACAACAAAACAGGATTGTTAAATCCGAAAATACAAAAGTATTTTTCAAAATATTTCAAATAAACAATCAGGTATAAAAAAGCAATTCATTTCTCTTTGCACACATTTTACTGCATCCAATTTAACTTTTTGTTATTTAGATTTTCTCATTGATTGAGAAGGTCGAGCTGAGTGGATCTCGAGTCTTGAGCGATTTGGAAAGCTACCATGTCATTTATTAATAAAAAAAAAAAAATAAAAAATAAATAAATAAACAAATTACACTAATGTCATTACAGTGCCAAAGTCTTAAACCCAAAAATAAAAAAAATCCTTATATACACTTGTACCCTGAGTCTGCTATGTAGCATAGAGCAATTAGTTTCTATAACCACTTGGCACTGCGGCAGAGAATTCCTCTTCACTTCGGCTGACCTTTTCCTCACAACGCGTTTGGATATTAAATTGTGTTGATGATTTCCTGCTTCGTCTTAGGTTTAGCTTTACTGTTTTTTTTCATTAACTTGGCTTCGCTGCACAAGCAATCTACATGAATTGCAATGCTCTTGACTCGTATAATCTCTTTACCTCCTGCCATCGGATTGCACCAGCGAGTCTAGCGCCCGTTTGTAAATCAAGTCAAAAGCACTTCATTTGGACATCCTTCTCCTTTAGCGAATACTTCGGGAGACGGCTAAAGTTTGTTTTGTCTCCTCGATTTATTGCGGCGCGCCTTCATTTGGTATGCAGGGCCCGTCCGTTTTGTCTCTGGTTTTTCCCTCTGTATGAATAAAATCAAGCAAATGTAAATAAATTGTTTTTGTTTCCACTGATGGAGGCTTTCTTCTTTCTTGCTTGCTTGCTAGATTTGGTTTGTTTTGTCTCCAATTTGCAGGTAGCGAAACGAAGGAACCGCTTTTGTTGTCCTTTGATTTATGGAAGGCCAAAGGCCGGCAAGGAAGAAAGAGACTAGGGGGAAGATGGAAGAAAGGGAGGATGACGGATAAAGACGAAGACGCTGCGGATTTATAATGCAGCTTTATTTTAACCATAGTATGTTCATATTATTATTATTTTTCATAGTCCTTTTATGGGTGACAGGAGTTTCATCGCCTCATCACTCATCAAAACCGCTTCATCCAGAGGTGGGTAGAGTAGCCAGAAAAAGCTATTCCTTTGCACTTCGTGTAAGCGAAACACGCTATGGCTACGTGTGGTTATTGTTACTGCGGCTGATTGGTAGATCCATGTGTAGCTGAATGTAGCGGAGTAAGGGTAGCGTTTCTTCTTCACAAATCTACTCAGGTAAAAGTAAAAAGTATGGTGCGGTAAAACTACTCATAGAAGTTACTCAAGTAAATTTAACAGAGTGAATGTGCTGTAACTGGACACACAGACATACTGTACACCACCTACAGAATGTGGTGGAATAACTTTCCTCTAGATGGTGATGTTTAAGGGAGGACATATTTGGGTTAAAATCCCTTCCCAACAGAGTTTGACTGATGGTACTTAGTTAGAACCTACAGTAGTAACCAGTATAAGGATCCATAAAATGGAGGAACAGAATAGGGACTTTAAAAATAAAGCCCAATGGGGTGGACAAAAGGAGAAGAAAGGAACATCAATAAATGAGAAAGACGCTGATCGAATTGAAAAGGGGCAAAAGAAGGATTCAAGGAAGGAACGATGGTGCATTAAATTTTGGGACAGTAGGAGGAAGATGAAAGGGTGGAAAGAAAGAACGATATTGACAAATTGACAAGAAGCTAAAGTGACAAAGAGTTGGTAAGAGAAGAAATGATGGAGGACCTGGTGGACGTATATATTTTATCCTGAGGTGTGTATAATTTTTTTCATTGCTGTTGAACCTGTCTCCCTGTCTCTTATCTCTCTCTCTCTATCAGTTATGTAGTGTTTTGCATGAATTAAACACAGCCATGGTTTTACCGTAGATCACAAGCAGCATTGCATCCTTAATGGTGGATTTAGAGAGTTTTTTTTTTTTTTTTTTTAATTTAAAAAGGATGTGAAAAGGAATTAAAAGGAACTGTATGAAATTTTAGAGCCATCTGCTGCCTATGAAGTGATTCTTCATAGCATGAACAACAACAACAACAAAAAAAGATAAGCTTTTCTCATGCACCTGATCCAACTCTATCCCTCTAATGAATTTACTTTTTTTTTCTTTTTTTTCCCCCTGCAACATTTTCTAATGCGTACTGCAAGTCAAAACTTTTGGAACACCCTGGGTTAATTAAGCGAGGTCACCCAAGAACAACACGACCTTGAGTGTGATACTGCTTTCATACTGCTCCACCAACACATATTCTTGTGCAAGAACTAGATTCTTGTTAGCAGAACTAACCAACCATAACTGGTGGAGGTGCAGAAACTCAAAGAAATTTACCAGGGGTGGTAATAGTTTTAAATCCTTACTTGTACAGTACTATGTAGCCACAAAAATAAGGTCCTGGAGGTGCAAGGAGATAGATAGTGCTAACCACAAAGCCACGTGCCGCCCAATGGACATATACATATACATACAATTTAAAATATAATATACAAAGATAAAGTATTAGATCTAACACTTGTTTCATTTTTAAAAAGTCTATTCTACTTACTAATAGTGGTTAAACATTATTAAAAAAAACCCTGCAGCATCCTTTACATGTACTGCGTTTAATTAAAATTCTGGCTGGCTGTGGTTAGTAACAATCATGTCAGGGAAAAAAAAAAAAAAAGCTAGTGGGTTCAAATGGCACAGGAAAAATTATATTAGGCAGCAGTGTAATTAAATATACGATAATCCCTCAGTAGTACAAATCTAATTCACTCTTTCTGGATAAGCCCTGGCTATTATATTCAAGTATTTCTTTACCCTTAAAAATCCACAAATCTTATTCTAGTATTCATGTTTTCATTTTTCACTTATTTTTGCCGAAAGTTAAAATAATAATAGACAGCCACATTAAATACGTGCATTTCTCCATAAACTGAGATATATACAGTATATATACACAGTATATATATTCATAAATGCATGTAGTAAATAAAAAATATCAGTAGAAGTATTCTCGCAATATCTGTAATCCAAATGGCAATTGGTATCCTCTGTTACCGCCTCCTCATGAAATATTAGCATGTGTCCATCTGAATATCATATTTGAACATAATAACAATAACAATAGTTAATATAAAGAGGAGATTTATGGATGCATGGGAGAGGACATGAAGTTAGTTGGTGTGAGGGAAAAGGATGCAGAGGATAGGGTTAGATGGAGGCAGATGATTTGCTGTGGCGTCCCCTGAAAGGGAACAGCCGAAATAATAATAATAATAATAATAATAATAATAATAATAATAATAATAATAATAATAGCAATAACAACAAGAACAACAACAACAACAATAATAATAATACTGAGGAAACAAGAGCATATATCTCATGACCATAAATTTATGATACGTGGGAATTAGGTCCATATGCATGGCTATGATTTAGTAGTAAGTCATGGGAACAAGATTATTAATCCATGGAGACAAGCCAGTTAACCTGTACCTAATCATTGTGCTATGGCCCCAAATTGGAATGTGCAAATTTCATGGTAACCTCCAGACACCCTCTATGCTTGTATTTGTGTAGTCAGATGGCGACATGGTGAACCTATCTCTTCAAGAATCCCAGTAGTGGTCACCAGAGGATTCAGACAGTTTTGACTAAAGTAAACAAACATTGAAGAGTTTAATTTCCATGCTTTGGCATGCATATTTGTCACTGTGGAGCAGTAAAGATACATCATACAGATGGATGGGGGTAATTGCGGACCTGTTCGCACAACTTCTCTTTAAACTTGCCACCATTTTGGATGTGCCGCTGACTACACTGCTCTAAATGGCGCGCATCTCAGTAATTTCTTAACGTTGTGAACAAACAAACAACGCAACAAAGAAACGGATGAAACCTACAGTAAGAGAGCAGACTGCATGTGCCGATTTGTGGTTAAAAGCAAATATGTACAGTATATTTCTGCCCCACGTGTGTTTTACTAGCATAAATGCAGCACGCGTCGCAGCACCAGAACGTCATCTCATGCTAGTAATGCGTGGCCATATTGATCTTGTTCCTTTGTGTTAGTACGTTATTGCCACATATTCTATTTTTTTAGTCATGAAAATGATTGATCTTGTCCATCGTCTCAGCAAATCATGGTCATGAGATAATTATCTTGTTCCCTTGCATTAGTAAGTCATGGTCATGCCTTTTTAATATGGTACTGGATGCTCATGCTAGTCAGTCAATCAATGTTTTAGTCACCATGACTTGCAGTACGAGTCACCATGACTTGCAGTACGAGTTATACTGTATTATTCCCTTTTATTAGTAGGTTTTGGCCACAACCTCATTATCCCGTGGCCTTGTGTATCTTGTTCCTTTACTAAAGTAACTTGTTTCCACTGCTTCAATATCTCTATATGTCATGTACGTACTGTAGATAAGTGATTGCTCAATACAGGAACTTGTAGCCACAAGATGGTTATATCATTCTCTTGTGTTAGTTAGTCATGAACACAGTATACTATATTTACATTTAAAGGTTTCTCATACAGCATAATCCTTGCTGAAACTTAGAGTTAGGGTTCATTATTAGGGTTAATTATCTAATTTTTACCTTGCATTACAAAGCCATGGCCATGACTTAAGTATCTCATTTTCTCATGTGAGTAAATTGCTACCTTTTCTTAAATATCTTGTTCCCTCAAAAGGTCATGACTTAATAATCGCATGCCTTTGTTTTAGTACTGCAAGTCATGGGTGCAATTTAAGTATCTCATTCTGGCTACACATTAATGATCTTGTCCCACACATGAGTAAGCCATAGCTATGATATAACTGTCTCATTAGTAAGCCATGATATTTTTTATCGTGTTTCCATGATGCATGAAGTTACAGTTCCCACTTAAGTAAGTCATAGACACTAATTGTTCATCAGTCGCCATCCATATCTTAAAGATACTCAGGTTGTGTATGTGTATGTGTTCTCACCTGACCATTTATAACATTATGTCCACCCACCTAATATTGAGAAGGTGCCACCAAAACAGTAATGCACTGCGTGTTCAGACACCATTCTATCAAAACCAGCATTAACCTTTTCCTCAATTTGGTCTACACTAGCTTTTCTTTTGGATCGGCCAGCCTTCATCGCCCCATGTGCATCAATGTGCCTTGGCCGTCCATGACCCTGTTGCTGTTTCATACTGTACTGTAGGTTTTCCTTCCATGCATCACTGGTATGTCCTGACCACTTCACACTGGGAACATCCCACAAGAGTTGAAGCTTTGGAGATGATCCGATGATGGCCAGTTCTCTAGCCATTATAATCAAGCCCTTCTCACAGTATCTATAGTTTCAAAATCTTATTATAATGGTGGCTGGAAGTAGGTGGGATATATTACACAGCAAGCGACCCTTTTTGTGTTGGAAGCAGAAAAATGGTGAAGGCTTGAGAACTGAGCCAGAGCAAGTCTCTTGTAGGGTGTTCTCAGCCAGATTGTAATGGTCAGGACATACCTATAGTGATCAAAGCAACCGGTGAACTGGCGACAGGGTCATGGACTCACTGATGCACATGGAGAGCAAAGGCCGGCCCGGGTAGTCTGATCCGATCGAAGCACTAGTGTAGGTCAAATTGATGAAAAGGTTAATGTACTGTACATCACTGTTATGGTGGCAAAAGAGGGGACCTACTCAATATTAGACAGGTGGTTTTAATGTCATATATTTACTGTTCCTTATTAACTTACTGTATAGGTGAGAAAGACTCACTCGGAAAAGTTCCTATTTTTCTACTTAATGCCTCTCCGTCTTCCGTCCGAAACCTTTCAGACACACCTGGCGATGTCTGGCGACTAAATGGAAACCTTTTTACCTTTGTTTACTCCCCTCCCACGCCTTCCTTTCTTCTTTTTCTCTCAGAGACGTCTGATGTATATGGAATTCGATGTGTGTGGTTTCTCTGAGATGAAAGCCTGATTTAAAACAAATGAATCAGAGAGGACAAATGCAGTCGTGCAGTGGTTAATAACAGAGCATATTTAAGTAGATCGAACAGATATGAGGAGTTTGGAACAGAGCCACTCAGAATAGTAATAACGCCTGCATTCCCTTTAGATTTAGATGTGTGTGTGTGTGTGTGTGTATATGTGTGTGTATATGTGTGTGTGTGCGCATGTGTGTGTGTGTGCGCGTGTGTACGTATATATGTGTGTGTGTGTGTGTGTGCGCGCGTGTGTGTGCGTATATATGTGTGTGTGTGTGTGTGTGTGTGTGCGCGTGCGTGTGTATGCGCACATGTGTAGGCTGGTTTTATCCCCTCATTGGTGTCTGAGAAGAATAAAGGTCAAAATCCAGGAATATTTTATTGGTAAAGTGCTATTTTTTTTATTCCACTGTGGTTTTATTTCCAATTTCCTTTCAGTTACAGAGGTCAAGGTTTATCTCGCATTTAGTTATAGAGCAATATTTTTGAATTTAGGACAAATGAGAGCCTAGCGTATGGGAATGTGGGAAATGTAACATTGAATTTATGCCTTGTTTTTTTATTTTTTATTTTCATTTCCAGCATTAATGTAATTAAATACAGTAATGAATAGTTGCTAGCAAAACAGCTATTTATTGATCTAAAATTGGCACATGTGTATACAAAGACATATTAACTAGAAAACTCAGTATACAGTATAGTTGACGAATTAATTAATGGATTTATCTAGCTTTGCTAAGAATGACCTCAGATAGCACTGTAGCATGGGGGCGGGGCAATGCAACACTGTAACTGTGATTATTTTATTGGCTGCATGGTCGCCTTTGCACCTTTAGGGTTTGGGTTCGATTCCCACCTCCGGGGTCTGCGTGGATGGAGTTTGCTTGTGCTTGGTGGTGGTGGGGGGGTTTCCTCCGGGTACTCCGGTTTCCTCCCATAGCCCAGAGACATGAGGATCAGGTTAATTGGTGTTTCCGAATTGCCCGTAGTGTGTGTGTGTACGCGCGCGTGTGTTTATTCCCCGCGATGGATTGACACCCCGTCCAGGGCGTCCTCTGCCTCGTGCCCCAAGTGAGTGAAATATTTTCACTACCTTCCCCTTTCACATATTCCACATTAAAAGGTGTGGAGTCTAGCGACATACTGACAGCTATAAAGATAGTAATATAGGAATACAGTCATGTCTGAAGTAAAGCAGCATTCTGAAAAGACGGTGACTCATCGATCACAAACAGCATGAAATCTCCTCCACCGAAAAACTCTGAATGTCGCTTTAGATTGGCACACACGAAAAAAAAAGAAAGAAAGAAAGAAAAAAAAAGCAGGACTCTTTCCTCTTAGACAGCTCTCATGCTTTACATTGCAAGACCTCTCGAGTTAACTGCCATCCATCTCCAGACCAGCACTGACAGACACCTGCTAGATGACTCACTCTGACCGATGGATGCAGAGTTTAAACCAGATAAGTCAAATTGAAATTTTTCTCCTTTCCCTAAGGCAAAACATGGCGTCCTGAGCTCAAACCTGATTGCAGCAGCTTCCAACTCTTCCTATAAATGCTACGGAGTTAATAGCAAATACAGTATCTGCTGATCACTACTACTTCTTTTTTTTTTTTTTTTAAACAAACACAATACATAGTTTTTTTTTCCAACAGGTCTTACTTTCATACACTTGCTTGTTGTGTTTGTTAAGCATTTTTTCCCCCCATTGGTGCTAACATTCTGTCTATAATATTGATTAGGGATCAGGAGTGTGTGCCTATTTGTAATAAGGTGATTTCTGTAGTTGATGCCTCTTTTGTGTGTGCGCACATGCATCATTCTCTCTGCTGGTTTACCGGACTAGCTCTCAGAAATAGTGCAAAATGAATGAATAAGTTAATGGCTATGCACTATGTACTGTAGAACGTGTGCTGGAGAATTGAAAATGCCAGATGATTGTGGATGATTATGGTTTATGCAGCCGAAATGGTTTTTGATACGTTACACACATACATACTGCACATATGCATTTACTTAAAGAATGCACCCACTCCCAATTAGGTTGACATGTAAATATTTGTGCTTTCCTTGACAGTAGAACAATGCTGTTGCAGTTATGATAATCTTTTATGTGCACCACTGTAACACTGCTCTCAGTCGTGATTTGTTTTTAATTGAAATTGTATTCCAGAATAATGCCTCTTGATTCAAATTCTATTTTATTTATACAGCGCTTTTAGCCTTTAACAATGTTCATCGTCTCAAAGCAGCTTCACAAGATGTGTAGGAGAAAGTAAGAATGCATATAGATCATAGTGATCTGATTGTCCCTGATGAGCAAGCTGAGGGCGACGATGGAAAACTCCCTGAGATGGCAGTAGGAAGAAACCTTGAGAGGAACCGGACTCAACAGGGAACCCATCCTCATTGGAGTCAGAGCGGATAGCAGGGATATGTTTTTGCTGACATATTGTGTTAGGCAGCTGGAAGTTCAACATAACCAAAGAAGTTAACATGGAGTCCATGGCACAGTCTCACAGAACCGGTGAAGGCAAAGCTCATTAATGCATGTGGGGAATTAAGGCTAGGATGTCATGTATAATCCCAATTCCAATCTTAGTACAAACCGGTGAAAATGAGGACTCTTTCTATAATAGAAAGGTGCACACAGTGCATCACATGCTTGCTGAGTGTGTGACTGTATAGTATCATACCCAAAAGTGCCAACAACAGGCAAATAAGCATCAGAACCAGAACTCAGAGCAATTGAAGAAGGTGGCCTGGTCTGATTATTTACTTTTGGCTTTCGAATCATGTGGAGTGCTTGTGCAGATCACTTATCTAGGAAAGAGATATTCGTGAGGATGTTACTTTGAGACATACCGTACAGTACCACCTACCTCAGAACACTCCTTCATGGAAACAGTATTCCCCAAAGGTAGTGACCTCTTTCAGCCGGGTAATCTGCTCTGCCACACTGCCGAAATTGCTCAGGTATGGTTTGAGGAGCGCGACAAAGAGTTCAAGATGTTGAAATTCCCAAGATCTCAGTCTGATCAAAAATATGTCGGAAGGACTGGATAAACAAGTCTGACCCATGGAGACCCCATCGTACAACGGATAGGACTTGCCAGATACAAGCACATACCTTGACGAGTCAATGCTTTTGATGGCAAAATGGAGACCTACGCAATATTAGACTGGTGTTTTTCTTATTATGGCTGATCAGTGTATGTTTTCTTGAATTTGATCCTGTGTAATGAGTAACATGGTATTGATGTAAACGTTCTCCTAGATCTATTCACATTTTGTACTCCAATATTTCTTTGAATGTGCAGACCAAGAAGAAATTGCTCAGGTTGGCAAGGAATCAAACACCCAACCAGTAGATTTGATCAGCTTTCCCAGTTCTCATTCTGCTTGATCAGCCATCTCCAGTGGGCAATTAATGTAGCATCAGAGCAACACAACATCTGAGCTGTTGATCTGAAGACTGAAGCAACTGCCAATCCAAGATGTTGGGCATACATGAAGTATATTGTACTGTAAATCCTGTCCATCCACCCATCTAAAAATCTCTATAGTCCACCTAGGGAACATGGAGGTCAGTGGTGACTATTGGAGGCCAAGGGTGACCATTGGAAGTCACACCACGGGTGTAAAAATTGGAATAAATACAGTCAACCTTCACATACTATAGGGGATTTGGGAATCTTTGGACTATTGGAGGAAACCAGAGTACCCAGAGGAAATTGATATGCCCTCTTCTGGAATCAAACCCGGACTCTGGAGATATACGGCAACAGTGCTAACGATTAAGCCGCCATGCTGCCAAGATCTGTGTAAAGCCAACCAAAACAGTCAACCTTTTCTTCTCTGTATTATTTAAGACCATTTTCAATTGCCAACACTTTAAAGTAATAGGAACGGCAAAACTCTTTTTGTGCTTTCTGTTTTCGTTCAGGGTACAGAATATGAAAGAAATGTCCTCAAATGGAAATGGAAACTATTTCTTTATTCCAATAGTGGTAATGTGGCTAATGCTCCTTTCACTGTTCCATGGGACAAAACCCACCGTTGCCTTCTGCCATCGCCACACTGAGCAAACACCCCAGTCAGATAACGGCCAATCAAAATTCATGAAGTCACACAGCAGCCAATCAAAATTCATGAAGTCTTGCTGGTGATCAATCAAAATTCATGAAGAGAGAAACATTGATATTTGGTATGGAACAGGCTGTTGTGCAGTTCCGTATCACATTCTATACGTCTTATAGGACATGAGGTACTGGACGTAGTCTAGGCACATCGCAGTGCTGTTTGACTGATAAGTTTTGAATCTGATAAGACACAAATTACATATCATGTACAGTACACCTGCTACTTCGTTAAAGAGTATAAATCAATTACCTGATTTATAGATATATATACGGTGGTGTAGTGGTTAGCACTGTCGCCTTGCACCGCCAGGGTCCGGGTTCGATTCCCGTCTCTGTGTGCATGGAGTTTGCATGTTCTCCCCGTGCTTTGTGGGTTTCCTCCGAGTACTCAGGTTTCCTCCCACAGTCCAAAGACATGTAGGTTAGGCATAATTGACATTCCTAAATTGCCCGTAGTGTGTGAATGAATGTATGTGTCTGTGCCCTACGATGGATTGGCACCCTGTCCAGGGTGTACCCTGCCATGTGCCCTAAGTCGCCTGGGATAGGCTCCAGGCTCCCCGTGACCCTGAATACAGGATTAAGCGGGATAGATGATGAGTGAGTGAGTGAGTATAATCTCATATCATAGGAAGCATTGCTGGAGAGGCGGAAACATGTAAAAGTAAATATAGCTTAAGAAAAATATCAGAAAACACTAACAGAACATATAGATTTATGACCATTCACCGTTATCTCTGTCCATGCTTTATCATTCTCTTTGATTCATTCATTACGGTGGTTATAAAAATGCAAATGTGGAAACAGAGATGCATGGGTACTTCATCAGACAAACAAACAAACAAACTGGTGCTTGGTCCTCATGCCTATAAGATATTTTACGATAGTCGTCCGATTGTAACCATTTCATGGTACTATATACAGTATAGGACTGTGTTATTTTTAAAAGCACCATAGTGTTTATGAGCTGATATAAAGTAGTACATATACCACACTATGGTATATACTATACCCTCATAGTCTAATGGTACCTGTAGCTGATAATGGTATGTACTGTACAATATATTATGGTATATAATGAAGTTTACCACTGTAAATTTTTATGGCTAATCAGGACATTGTGTCTAAATAGCTACTAAGCGTTTTGCCGCTGTTGATATATGTTATCTAAAGCTCCTTTTAGTTCATTGAGCAAAAATTGTATGTGAAGTATCATATGATTTATACTAAAAAAAAAAAAAAAAAAAGGATCGGGCTGTACATTGGTCAGAACTCGCTCTTTCAATTATATCTTTACGTTTCATACATTGAGGGGACCGAAAACCAGAAATTTCTGTATGCTTGTCTGTTTGTCTGTGTGCATTTCTGTCTGTATGTCTGTATGTCTGTCCAGCGGATTTTGTTACAGCATCACGCAAAACTAGAAATTTATTTATTTTTTTATGAAACTGTGCTTCAAAGATGTATGGACAAATCAACGTATGTGTTTTTCCTGCTGGAAGTTTTAAACTAGTTAATATCATATTTTCCAAAACCGCGATGCTAATAAAAAAAGCAGTGATGTGGAACGCCACTACGCGATAAAACACAGGTCGTTAGAGCAAACATATCTGCAGCAATCGGCGTGGAAAATACCCAAACTGAGAACTCAGTCTTATGCGCTAAAATTTAAATGTCGAGTAAAATTCATGTTATGTAAAATAATAATCTACTTCAAACAGGGAGGGCATTTGGCTGACGACGAATGAAACCTGTCTTGTATCATGGTTATGTTGTTGACTTGCTTAACTACTCCTCATTTAATATCAATTCTGCACTTGCACCTTGTTGCTCTACCATTTCATGACATCCAACATCCTACTTTGAATTACATCAAATTCAAAGTAATTTACAATTTCATAATACTTGAATACTTAATCTCATATCTATAAGCATATAAAACAGATTTTATTGTTTCATTTGCATTTATGATCCTTCATATGGCATAAATACTGAACAAATAGAAGGAACACATGCACTATGCTAGCTTAGGCTTGCAAATCAATATCTACATCCATGACAACGCCCGTTCCTATAAATGTCTGATTTGCTCAAATACAGCTTAAGTATGTCTATTTTACCAAACTAGTCTAAATTTAATAACTCTAATCTCCCGTTTACTGATTACTCTATAGACTGCTGTCAAGAAAACAACAATACCGTGATTGATGATATCTTTCTATAAAGGGCTTTGGGATTTATTCTTGGACAGGCGAATAAAAAAAAAATCATATAAACAGTTTATTTTAGTATTCAGGGCTTTGGGCTTTTGTATTATTACAGTCTGAAACTGAAATTTATTACATCAGGATTGTATCATGAATCTATACAAAGTAGCCGGCAATATTAAAGACGTAATAGTTGTCATTGCATTCAAACCTGTTACTGCGAAACACCAAAATTAGTTCTGCCACAACCAGTTGCCATGAGAAATCACATAATAAGTTGAATGGAATCCAGCTGTTCCAGTCTGCGAGCAATTTGAGCCTTGTGTGGATAGTGACCTAAGGCATGCTGCCAACTTCACACTGCAGTGACTGGAACTCAATCAAATTGCACATGGCACAAGTTGAAAATTGCCGTGCACCGCTGGTTTCCAACCAATCTGAGAGAGCTTAAGCAGTTTTGCCAAGAAAAATGGGCAGGAATTCCGAGATTCAGATGAGCTAAGATGAAAACCGTTTATCCGATCGAAATCATTCTAACGAGAGATTCCAGCTTCATTGTTTACATGGATGCTGATCTGATAAGATGCATGTTCACATTCTCATTCTGCCTTCTCCGAAAATTCCGTCTTATCTCAGGTTGATTAATGTCAGAATCAGAATCTGGTTTTATCCGCCAAGTATGTTGACGCATACAAGGAATTTGATTCCGGCGGTTTGTGTATCTCAAAGTACAGACCAACATAAAACACTTTTACATTTGGTGCAAGTAAAACCACCACATGGTGCCATAATGCAAATGACTGTACCTATGGTAGACATTCAAATCAAAATAAAAAAAATCAAAAATAGTTCAAATCTACACCGTCGATTAGAATTCAGGTTGTAACTTTACACAATGTGAAAACGTCCAAGTGGTTCAAAAGTCTTCAAAACAGACTCGTCATTCCATGCCATAATGCCATTCTTTGTCATTACAGATTGAGAACTCATCAGCATTTACCTACTGAAGTTACACAGATGTGTCATAGCTTGGGCCCCCAAACCCCTCAAGAATGTTTTATATTGTATAAACTGCATTTGTAAAATATGAGAAACATCATGGAGTTCGACACAGCAGCTTGTTATTATAGTAGCTGCTTGCAAGTCACTTTATAAAACTGAGGCTCATGTCAAGTCACAGCTTTATATATTCAAGATGTAATTATGGTGGCTGGAGGAAAAAGCCAGTTATTTTAAATTGTGTTCAAAGTTAATATACAACATACAGTAATTCCATAAAATCACTGTATAAAAGATGCAATTTGTCTATTGTCAAATCTTTGCTTAGAGATGGAAGTAAAAAAAAAAAAATAATGCAGTGAGTGTACTTGGCTTGTTTTT
>QMIH01000174.1:671922-684797 GCA_003987875.1 Clarias batrachus
ATATATTGGTGTAAAAAGAAAAATCCATTCAGACAGCTAACAGACCAAGCCAAGTGAAGAGGTTTATGCTTCTAGGCCATTCTGGATAGATAATTTGGTCTGCTTACTATCTGATCGGTAAACTTGGTATTTACTAGATATTGGTAAATAGATATTTAACAGACCTCCCTTGCTAGTTAGCAAACATGCATGAATTATATTGCTTTGACAAATCTATAGAGCAGGGGAACTGATCTAAAAGTCATTTAAGGTCAGATTCAATAAAACTTTCTTCGAGCTGAGGTCCGAATTTATTGTTTGTGTTAGGATTCTATATACAGCATAAAAAATAAGCAATTCATTTTATTATGTTTTAAAAATTTTTTTTTTACTTTGGTTGCTCCGTCATACCGTCATGCTCCGTCATACCTCTATTTTACACGCCCTCACCTCGGACCACTGTGAATTTGATTGCTTTAACGACCCGTGCTTTGTGTCATGGTGGCGCTTCACATTATACCTTAAGTTTAAATCTGTCTATTCATTATTATTATTATTATTATTATTATTATTATTATTATTTTGTGTTGCCTTGCACCTCCAGGGTCAGGGTTTGATTCCCGCCTCAGATATGTTTTCATATAGTTTCGATATTCTCCCGTGCTTGGTGGGTTTTATCCAACTACTGTGTGTGAGTAATGTATGTGTATGCCTTGCGATGGATTAGTACCCCATCCAGGGTGTACCACGTCTCATGCCTCCTGGGAGAGACTCCAGGTTTCCTGAGACCCTGCAGAGTAGAGCACTGGCTATTAAATTCTTGATAGATTCTTCTGTCAGAATAAACAGTATGTAGGATCACCTTGCAGCTACAGTAGGTTGCACATACTGTATCTCTTTCTGTTCTTTTCTGTTATTTAACCCTGTCGAACCCTGAGTTTCTTCTTCTTCCAAAAAAACTATGCATTCATAATGATTAGTGGCAGACGATTCCTACTTCAAAGTAAAACAAAAAGAGCCTACAACGCTTAAAAAAGTGTGACTTTTCTGCTTAAAAATTAAATCAAAGGAATACTATTTTTTCTCGAATCTTATACAGAACAGAATCTGCTATCTAGGGCTGCACTTAATACAGCTAAGAAGAAGAAGAGAAGTGTGGATAATGGAGGGTTTGAGGGAAAAGGGGACATGAAAGATTTTATTTCAACCCCCACCATGCATTTGAATTGGACACCATTTTCTTATTGCATGGAAGTTGGACATTTTCCATGGAAAAAAAAAAAAAAAAAAACCGAGGGCAGCAGTAATGGTTCATTGACAAGTGCTTGTATTTATTTATTTCTTTTCTTGGTTACTTCATGTCTAAAAGGATCTAAAGCCTATCTGAGAGTGGGGGAAAAAAAAACCCTGAGAGAGGGATTACAAAGGAGGTTAGTTTGTGTGCCTGACGGTTGTATCTTTACATTTGTGCTGGTGCTAAAATGCTAATGGAAATCTGTCTCACTAGAAATCTTTTTCTGTAAATATCTGCCTCAAACCACATACAGTTTTTCCTCAAATATTACACAGATGTGCAGGTTGGTTTAGGCCAAATTAGCCTGTATTTGGAGTTCTGCGCACGTAGTGAGGGTTTATTCCCATAATTACGCACATCAAGACATCACTACTGTTTGACAGCATGATAAGGCTTGCCATTTAAGGCTAATAGTAAATACATGCTGTAAATGAGACATTAATTATACTGTACAATATACTCTCTTTAGTGTTTAGCGTTTATTTTCCTCAGTAGAGGTCACCAGAATATAGAACGGAGAAAAAAAATCTTAGACATTTCTAAACTGTAAGAACAACATCCTCCAAGTAATTCTTACCATGGTACTGTACTTATATGTAAGTACTATTGTACTTTTGATAGTACGATGATATGTTTTTGCTACACAGTGGCTTAATTGTTAGCACTGTCACTTTGCACCTCCAGGGTCCGGGTTTGATTCCTGCCTCAGGTCTGTGTGCATGGAGTCTGCATGTTCTCCCTGTGGTTAGTGGGTCTCCTCCAGGTACTCTGGTTTCTCCCACTGTCCATATTAGACATGCATATTAGGTTAATTTGAGTTCACAAATTGTCCGTAGTGTGTGTGTGTGTGTTTGTGTTCCCTGTGACGGATTGGTACCCTGTCCATGGTGTACCCCGCCTCATGCCCAAAGTCTTCTGCTATAGGCTGCAGGCCTCCCATAACAATGTATACAGAATAAAGTGGTAAGGACGATGAGTAAGTGAGTGAGTACAGTACATGTACCATGTCATGAATTGGCCCAATAGAGTATTCTAGGGTGGACCTGACCTTGTGGCCACAGTCTCCTGGGATACGCTCCAGTGTTCCTATGTGACCCAAAACAGAATAAGATGTACAATATAAATGTGTGTTATTAATTAATGGTACTCTCTAAAAGGTTAATATACAATACGTTGGTAAATACCATGGTACTTAGTGGGCATCATAATGGCTACCAAAGTTTAGTAAGGATTCAATTTGGTACTATAAGACTATAAGAACAGTATGGACAAACATACCATCTTAGGTATGTGATGAACTTTGGTACCCACTGTGGTACCCAATAGGCATGTTTTATTTATTTATTTATTTATTTATTTATTTATTTATCTATCTATCTATCAAGGTATGGTGGTACAGAACATAGTGCTACCACCAGGACTAAAGTACCATGGTAATATTAATTCAGCATGTTAGCAAACCCCAATTTGAAGTTAATTTCAGTACATTTTTTTTCTTTTTTCATTTTCTTGTTCACATATCTTTTGTTTATTACTTTAATTAAATGAAGTAAAAAAAAAAAAAGTTCCTGTGCTGATATGTCTCAAAGCCATGTCCTTGACCATGTTAGATCGACAGATTTCCCATGTTAAAACAAACACACACACACACACACACATTTATATTTATTTTTGACAATAATGTTTTTCCTAAACCTTATTTCGTGAACGGGTTTGGTCTCGTTATAAACCGAATAGTATTACACATTTTTCTGTATAAAGATATGGCTGTTTTCATCATTGCCCTTATTGCTGCTTTCCATCTTGCTGTTGTAATATTTATGCTATGATTTAGGTTCTATTAGAATATTCAATACAGCATTAATTATTCAGAATACATTATTGTCATCGGCTGCCTTTTCATTTATATTAATATCATTTAGCAGCATGCTTCCCGTCAAATGAAAGTGCATGCAATTATTCAAACTTATTAAACAGAAATATTCCCAGCGTCGTATTAGTTATCTTAAATGGCGCTGCTCAAGTATGAAACATCGCCTTAATTCTGTTTATGTGTGAATCTCGTTTGATTCAGGTCATATTGGACGCTAGAGGGGCCATGAGGGGATCTGACATGCAGCTTATAAACAGTTGAAGGTGGTGACATTCAGGACAAATTGGCTCCAGGCTAATCAATACCCCTTCATCCAAACCACCAATCTGTCCAACCTGCAGCAATTTTAGTGTAAGTGCTGTCATTGTAAATGTGCGCTATCAAAAGCCGATCTCGACAGGGTTCCGGCTGGATGTAGAGCGACTCTTCTGTTACCGCTTTCATGTCGAGTTCTTCTTTGTTCCTCATATCTCCTTTCATCTGCAGACGTGTGCTGCGCGGCTGGCAAAAAATATTTGAACTGTAAGAACGGTTGAAGGAGAACTTCTGATCAGTAGGAACATTGGGAAATGTGTTGGCATTAAGGAATAATGTTGTACCTGTAGTTTAGTGGAAAGGAGACATTTGTGATTACAGTATCATTTTTTTTTTTTAGCTTTGCCGTGATACAGATAAAATACACTTCCTGGGCAAATTTTTTTTTTAAATTCAATTACCTTTAGCTCTTTTTTACAACACACAATGTGGTGGCCAATTCAAGTGTGAAAATGATTTCCCGCGCTGCCAGAAACATTTTCACAATTTGAGCCCTGGAATATGTCTGTGTCATCAGGGAAGGAAAACTCCATGCAGATGTGATGTGATTCAGTACATTCAGGTTGTCAGCTGACTTCATTTTATTGCCACACTGTTGCTGAGATCTAATTTAAAAAATTTAATCTTTTTGAAAGAGGTGGGGCTATTGCAGGTTTGTCAGCCTTACAGGTGTGCCTAGCCCTGTCTAGCTCAGCCCAAGCTCAACAGAGTGGCCGAACAAGCAATGTCCAATCCAAGGACAAAGAGCAGGCCTTGCAAGCTGCAGATGAGGGCTCCTGTGCTCAACTAGCATTGACCCCAGACTCTTGCAAGGATTTTTTAGTCCCCAAACCACGGTAATCGACTGGGGACAGCATTTCAAGTCATGGCCTCATAATGGGTATCACTCCATCTGCCGGTTCCACATCAGACATCACTGCATCCCTGGTTCCATCTAGACAAATGCCCCACATTTCTCTGTCTCCTTGCTCTGCTTAGGTTGCTGTTCATCCTTCCCTGAGTACACTCCACTGCTTCCCTGCTCTACTTACTCCTGATATTGCTTCCAACTATTGCTTTGCAAAGGTTTTTGACACCCCCTGTTAAACTCGTGAGGAACAACCTTGTAGACATGGACCCCCACTTTGGCCAAGCAGAGATCTTCACTTTATGATGGTTCCTACTCAGTTTTTTATGCTCTGCATTGCAAGGGACCTTACCAATGCAGAAGATTGGGCCAAGTGGACCGCCAGATGGCTGTACTAAGGGTGGCAGAACCAAAAGGCCTCTTAGCCAGAGGACCAACCATATATTTCTCCAATACCCCCTTCTGACAGCCAGGTACCATGTGGAAAAAAAAAGCTGGGGTTCTGACATGGTAGCACCAAAAGTGTGCTGGACTACAAGCACTTTCAGCCACCCGAAAAAACAACAACAAAAAAATCACATGACCGTTAGCACCTGAGGCACATATGGCTCTGTTTTTGTTATCATTACTGTCAGGCCGACTCCCTAGTCTATTTGTGTCTGCCTTGCTTTGATAGTTCATATATATTAATTGTTTATGCCGATACTTTGGGTGAAATTAACAAGATCTGCACTTGCATCTGCCTCGAATAACCTGACACTACTTCAGAAAGCAGTTAATCGAAAATCCACATAATCAGCATCCACTTATTTGGCAGACAGCCTTATCCAAAGCAGCTTACAAGTCAGACAAAATTCATTCTAAATCCAATTGCTAATTATCTAATCTTTCAATTGCGAGGGTTTATAGTACTTTTCCAAAGGTTTTCAATACTTAATGCATGTTTCTCTAAATGTGAGATGCAGTATATATGCACAACAGAACTGTCATTTGACAAAAAATGGTCAATGACTTTTTGCTGAAGTTTATGTCTTTTCCAAGCTAAATATGAAATAAAATCATGAAATACTCACTCAGTGTCTATATCCCTTTATCAGGGTTTTCTTGATATGCTTCATTTTTCCGCCTGTGAACATAGAGCTGATGTGCCTTGGCAAAAAAGTTCCATTTTTGGCTCATCTGTCCATAGGACATTCTCCCAGAAGCTTTGTGGCTTGTCAACATGTAGTTTGGCATATTCCAGTCTGGCTTTTTTATGATTTGTGTCCTCCTTGGTCGTCTCCCATGTAGTCCACTTTGGCTGAAACAGCGACGGATGGTGCGATCTGACACTGATGTTCCTTGAGCATGAAGTTCACCTTGGATCTCTTTAGAAGTCTTTCTGGGCTCTTTTGTTACCATTGGGATTATCCGTCTCTTTGATTTGTCATGAATTTTCCTCCTGCGTCCACGTCCAGAGAGGTTGGCTACAGTCCCATGGATCTTAAATTTCTGAATAATATGTGCAACTGTAGTCACAGGAACATCTAGCTGCTTGGAAATGGTCTTATAGCCTTTACCTTTAACATGCTTATCTATAATTTTCTTTCGAATCTCCTGAGACAACTCTTTCCTTCGCTTCCTCTGTTCCATGTTGAGTGTGGTACATACCATGTCACCAAACAACACAGTGACGACCTGGAGCCCTATATATAGGCCCACTGACTGATTACAAGATTGTAGACACCTGTGATGCTAATTAGTGGACACACCTTGAATTAACATGTCCCTTTGGTCACATTATTTTTCAGTATTTTCTAGGGGTACCATCATTTTTGTCCAGGCCTGTTCCATGAGTTTATTTTTTTAAATAATTCTGTTGAAGCATGGTCGAAAAGCAATGTCTGACTTTCATTGGGTAACATTCATAGAATTTTTTTTAATTATTACTTTTGTCAGATTAAAAGTTATTTATGTGACCACTGTGAGTTTTTCTATCATTGACCGAAGGGTACCAACAATTTTGTCCATCTGTGTATATTTTACTGCACAGTAAAATTCCTTTCATATTGCAGCCTAGAACATTATGGTCGAACACTCAGCAGTGGCAGCTTGGTGAAGATTGGCTCAAACAGTTAAGGCTGTTGATTACTGATCAGAAGGATGGGGCTTCAAGACCCAACAATGCCAAGTTGCAACTTTTGAACCTAAAGTCCTAAGCCCTATCTGCTCCAGGGGCCCTGTCTCCTGGCTGGTCGTGTGCTCTGATACATACTTCCTAACTGGGATACTGATCGGGGGGTTCAAGCCCTAGCACAGCCAGTGTGCCCCTGTTGAGTCCTTGAGCAAGGCCATTACCTCTATCTGCTCCAGGGGTGCTGTATCCTGGATGACCCTGAGCTCTGACTCCAGGTTTCTAAATGGGAAACATGCAAAAAAATTATTATTTCGCTGTGCTATAAGGTACATGTGACCTTATTGTTTGAAAGATAATGTGACCATCTGCCATATTTACGGTACAACTTACAAACTACTGTACCTAGTTTCAAAAAGTATGTATACTGAAAGCTGGTACTGTATGTTAGTGCCGTTAGCGTGTGGTAAGGTTTTGAGTCGGTTATGGATTTTATATCCTTGGATGTGTGCAAGAGCGAGAGCGTAAGCTACTTCCCCAAAAGAGATGGCTAAACCCATTTCTTTTCTCTAAACAGCATGTCACACTCCGTTCCACTTCAAACATCCATTTCCTAAAACCTGCCAACAGCAAACATCACAGCAGTGTGTATTCAGCTTGTGCTATATAAACACCTTTAATGCCACAGCTTGCAAAATTATTATACTTTTTTTTTTTCACCCTGACCTCAATGGCTACATATTTTAAATGGAATAGGCCACTGTAGACTACAGTAAGTAGTGAACACACTCTAGAGACAGCAGCATGTTAGATGACCATCATTAACCTCTCAGCCAATGAATAATACTAAACAATGTGTCAACACTAGTGAAATATTGAAATCTTATTGTCTCAAAATCTTTGGTCTCTTTAAACTTTTACAAGCCTAATTTTGCTTTTGCCAACAAGAAAGAATGATTTGTCCATGAGCTGAGATTGGTGGTCTTTGTATGATAAGCTGTAGTAAATTAGTGCTGTTGTTACACTGTATGGTGAAACCAGGTTTATGGAAACCTGACCATCCCAATTCTTCTGTGTGTTTGAGAATGCTGCCTGTTCGTACAATAGGACAGCCTAGAATAATTTCAGTTTTTTCTCTTAATGTCACCACATGAGCCTGATTGATGCCTTATGCATAATATAGGATCATTTCTTGATCTTTTAGTGACATACTGTACAGTACTGTGCAAAAAAAAAAAAAAAAAACAGTCTTTTTTTTCATAATAAATGCAACAGGCTGCAAAGTGCCTAAAGATTTTAAGAAGAATTTTAAAACTTAGTTGTTTATGTAACTACCTCAGCAGCGACCTCATTTCCCCACTCGTCTGTTCCAACCACTCAGCATTCAGCCACAGCAGAATACTAATCACCAGCCTGATCATCTGTCATCATCTGCACCAATTTCTCACTGGTTAATATATATATATATATATATATATATATATTCCTCTGAAACTGCTCAGGTACAGGGACTGAACTGTAAGAATGAGAGCTAAAAGAGAAGTATTCCTCAAGACCATATTAAAATACAAGAAAGTTTGGTCCTTTGAAAGAAATGAGGGCTGGGTCAAGGTGCACTGTAGAGAACATGTTTTCACAGAGCTAGCACAAGAATTACTCGGGACCATCTGTTTATCCGGAAGTTATATTCTTAGACCTTAAATCAGACCAGGGACTGTAAATAAAATCGTACATGTTTTACCATCAGTATTATTCAGCTTAATAATGTACTGTATATACAGTATGAATATAGATTGTTGGACAAACAGCGGCAGTTTATTTTTCCACTCACCAGGCTGCCAATCAAGCACACCCGCGATCACTCACACGCTATGGGCAGTCTGGGATTGCTAATTAGCATACCCTTCATGTCTTTAGACAGTGACAGGACACCCACCACACACTTGGAGAACATGCAAACTCCCAAAGGAGGGACTTGAACCCTTGATTCTGGTCTGGTAGTGTGAGCCTGCAGAGCTACCCAGAACCCACCCATGCTGCCTGTATATCATTTATATAAATAAAATAAATAAAAATCCATTGTTGAATCATTTAATAGACTGGTCTATAGTCTATACTGTAGACTGCCCAAAAAGAAGTACTAATGTTCCACGAACTGATGACATTATATAGTAACCCAGCCCAATGTAGGTTAATTACAAAACATTCTTAATGCGCTTCTCTCGCGACTAATAAACAGTGCAATCTCGTTAGAGTGCCATCACTTAAAAAAATCCGAAAGGTGAAACTCATCTTCGTAATTAGAGCTGCAATCGAGACTCTATTCCTTCTCTCTCTCTCTCTCTGACCTCCACGTAGCGCGCAGACTGAAGCAAACAATTGATTAAGCAATTATTTTAATTGGATGTAATGCGTGTCCATGTGTGTGTTTCAGAGAGCGTGTGCGTGCGCGCGCGTGCGACTATGAAAGCACGATAGGAAACCGCCCGGCACTCTGCGATGGGGAACGCTGGTGCCGTTAATAGCCTCGCTCTTAACACTTTTCCTTCTCCTTCTGCAGTGGCCCCTCGCACATGGAGTAAGTGTGTACTTACCAAATTAAAGCTCTAACTCAACCTGAAAGCTTTATTAGAGTGGCCAACAGCTGTTGTGCTGCATCAGAGATTGTACACACTTTATGGAATTTTAAATAAAAATTAATGCTACTGGCGCTAAACGGTTAACCGGGGTACGCTCTCCCCCTGAAACGAGAGTTCACGAGCCACAGTATCGACGCATTTCTAGGACATTATTCAAACCCTGATTTGGGCTTCGAGCAAATATAAATTTGCATTTACTGTATGGCCTGTGAATGTGATTAACATGTTGCTTTCTATCCATGATATCCCAAAGTCAAGGTGCTCAGAGATGGCAGAGTGAGATTCCATTGTTCAGGGCCCCTTAATCTTAGTATTTTATCCGTAATTAGATATTGACCCTTAGGAGATGCATGAAAGACAGACCGAAATACCATTTAGATGAGCAAACTGTCCAATCTCTCTTCTTCCCCCATTTTACCTCTGCAGAAAGAGATTCCATTATCTGATTTGATCCTCAGAGGACAAAAGATTTCGTATTAAGTTCATTCAGTTTCCACCCCTCGCCTCCTTGATGGGAAGAAACAAGTGTACTGAAAGGAGACTGAAAGAGCCAGCGGAATCTCATTGGCAATGATGTCCTCACTTAGGAATTGTCAGGTCAGTAGGACTATCTGCCCGTGAGTTGTCTCTCTGGATCTGACCCAAGGAAAGAAAGAAAAAGAAAAAAAAAACAATAATAAATAAATAAATAAATAAAAAGGACTCTTTGGATTTTTTTGTCTTCGAATAGCAGGACACACTTTGATGCTATCTGGCCATGGGTTGACTGTGTGAATTTCCGCCAAGCGTTATTTGCGCACTGAAAGGACAAAGAGAGGAAGAAGAGCAATTTGAAGGTGCCATTGTGGTCAGACCGAGGCCGGTAAACAGGACAGGGTTGGACATGTCTGATGATGGACTGTCAGTGCGCTGGAGGAGACGGTGCAGATTCAGAGCAAATCACATTCATGCTCTCATTAAGGATGACTGAATAGCAAGATATGACCTTCATAGTATGTTCTGTCTGGTCAGATCAAGGAGAAGTACAAAATGTGACAGATTGAGTGTGTGTGTGTGTGTGTGTGTGTGTGTGTGTGTGTGTGTGTGTGTGTTTGTGGAGCTTATATCACATGGCATTGTTGAATTCCCAATTCTAATTGGTCTGCAAGGTTTATACCAATTCACTCCTTCTATGTTTCTATAGAAACAGCTAATTTCCAGGAGCATGTAGAAACGTGTATAACTGTTGATTTTATTCGTTAAAACTTAATGTATTCTGTAAGGATATCTATATTTAATATTAATGGAAGCGTGAGTGGGAGACTCGAAAGTTGTCAAGACGCAGAATTTTGCACCTCTCGCATATACAGTATGACCAGCTATTTTTGCAAAGCCAGCTTGCAAAGGTTGTCTTTTTATACTGTAGCTGGTATAATGTACATTTATATTATATTTATGATGTTATAGAAAATGTATACATTTTAGTTGATAATTCAACGTTGCATTGGAGCGCATCTCAGCACCTCAGTGTTGATTATTTTCTTTTTAATAGTGCACCGTGCACCTCGAGTATATACTGTATATAAGTTAGGTAATTTTGAACAAATTGCTGCTAATTACTGCATTTCATTTATTTTGATTTCAAATGATATATTATATATTTTAATTATGATTTGGGAAGAAAAAAAAAAAGACAAATGACCCAAGGAGGCTACCGACTGCCAAAAAAGAGCAACCTGTTTACGAGAATGTTTAAGAATTTGTGCATGTTGGACCGCTTCTTTTAATTAGCTAATATTTGTAATTAGCAAAAGAGGTACATTAATCACCACGACTGTAGCATTAATTTAGCTTAATAAACTATACTCAGAGTCAAGCTCAGGGATAAATAGTTGCGTTTGTAAAAGAGGAGTGAGAAAGAGAGTAAGTCTGACAGGACAGAATATGAAAGTGTGTGTGTGTGTACGCGTTTGTGTGTGTGTGTGTGTACGCGTTTGAGTGTGTGTGTGTGTGTGTGTGTGTGTGTGTGTGTGTGTGTGTGTGTGTGTGCGTGTGTGTGCGCGCGCGTTTGAGTGTGTGTGTGCGTGTGTGCGCGCGTTTGAGTGTGTGTGTGTTTGAGTGTGTGTGTGCGTGTGTGTGTGTGTGCGTGTTTTAGTGTGTGCGTTTGAGTGTGTGTGTGTGTGTGTGTGCTCTAAAAACGTACATGTATGCATGCTGTAGTTGGATGATGTTGGCAGTTCAGGAAGAAGTGGAAGAGCGACGATTCCTTGTATTGTTCGAACATTTCATATGAACAGTTCGACAACAAAACGTGATGCACCAGCACGTTTTATACATTTTGGGAATTGATTATTCTCTATAATAAAATATTTAAATCTGGCATATACTGTAAAACAGCCCTATGAGCTTCTTTTAGAAGGTTAAATTTAAAATTTTGAGCAAAGCATGACACCAGATATGGTGCAGTCACTCCAGCAGTAATAAATGATTGATGTGTCAAAAACACAACCAAGTTCATCATTCCAGATGTTGTTTCTTTTTATTATCCTTTATCATTTTATTATCCTTTATTATCCACATTTTCCCCCTGTTTCATTGTGAAAATCATCAACAAAAAAGTACTATTTGATGATAAAACCCAGAACATAATTGTACTCTGTATTAAAAAAACATACTGTATGAACCCAATTAAAATATGTTAAACTATGTCAAACATCAAATGCTTTTCATTTTGCTAAAAATGTATGTATTATGCAGTACACTGCGGCTCGACAGGTTCGATTCCGTCCTCTGTGAACATGGAGTTTGTCCCCCCTCCCCCCCATTCCCAAATTGCCCATAGTGTGTGAATTGAGTGTCTACTGTATGTGTGTGTGTATCCTGCGATACATTGGCACCCTGTCCATGGTGTGCCATAAGTCTCCTGGGATAGGCTCCAGGCGCCCCCGCCACCCTCAATACAGGATAAAGTGGTATAGAAGATAAGTGAGAGTGAGAGTATACAGAATACTGCCTGGCCAAATTATTGGACTGAGATTGATTTAACCTGTTAAACATAAAAAAAAGTGTTTTTAAGTTTACTATGCAATTTGATGACCTCCTGTGATGTACAGTATGTAGAAATGTAGCCCGTTTTTGACATGTTTGATATACAAGTGCTGTTCGTTTCTACTCGATTGATTGCTTCAACTCCTTGTTTGTTTATAGCTAATTATACAATATGTATCATGTGTATATAATTAACTGAACGTCCCTTTTTACTCCATGAAATTCACTCAGACGGCTATAACAATACCGGCTTGATTAGAGGTACATTAGAGATTTTCATTCGAAACAAACAATCTCTAGGCGAAATGTGAAGAAAAAAAAAAACATAAATGAAAATGCGGTTCTGAGGAATAAGAAATATATGTCAGACGAGAATGATCAGACGTGTTTGACACAAAGGTCCGATATGGCCGACATGTTTCACAATGAGGTCAGTTTAGTTATTATTACAGACTGATTGTATCCATGTACTGTAGCATTATTTTTTTTGTATATATACACAGTATAACATGCTTCAAATAAGTTTGTTCTTTGAGACCGGTTGGAAAATAAATAAATAAATAACCAGGCAATAAAATCTTGGCAAACAAGCAGCTTATGTGTTCAGAAGGCCATATTTTATTATATTAAATCCAGGTCTACTTTGTCAAGGGTAGTGCACCCGCTAGTGCACCTGTAAGAAAAAGGCTAAAAAAAAAAAAATCTTTATTTTATTTTATTTTTTTGGCTGTGAAACTAATTCCTTGGCCCTTGGCTCTGGTACGATGAAGACTGGTCAATGTAATCCA
>QMIH01000175.1:0-25913 GCA_003987875.1 Clarias batrachus
TCAGTAGTAAAGTAATGATATATCAGCTTTAATAAATACATTTCAACATTCAAGAAATGTTTGAAAAAGAAAATAGTAAAAAAAAAAAAAAAAAAACATAAACAGATGCAGGAGAAAGAGAAATAATCTTTTTCTTTTGGAGGTGGGGTTGGGGGTGGAGGGGGGGGCTTGGAGGTGGTGGGTTGTTGGATGGTGGGGGTTGAGGAGGTAGATTGGGCACATGCAGAAGCATGTGCTGTGTGTGTTCTCTAGGTATCCAGGAGCCAAATGTAACACTTTAGTTTGTGGGAATGACTTGAAGTGACCTGTTCCACCACTTTAGACCGAGTTCCCACCACAACAGCTCGTGCAGTGTTTATGTTCTAAAGTCTGAGTATGGTCTGAAGTCTCTGCAGTCATGAGTGACAAACTTGATATATGTTAGTTAACACTTGATACAAGAGCTGGTATTAAAATGTAAACACTATCTGGAATTTTCCCCATCTTGGAAAGGTAATCATAGGAATTGTATTGCAATTCACAGTCAACAATATTTTAAATGACAGATTTTAAATTACAGACAAAAATATATAAGATGCATACATGCACAAACAAAAAGTGCATCAAGGGTTAAGGTGAGTATAAAAATGCCCAAATAGACAAATTCCATAGAGCTGGAAATTTGAAAAGCAAATTTCCTTTACTCTACACACACACACACACACACACACACACACACACACACACACACACACACACAGTAATAGCACTAATTTCCAACTGTACCTTTACTGTATCTTCAATAAGTAGCTTCACCACATTATATGGAAATAATCTAACTTTAAAAATGAATTCAAGTAATTGCAGATCAATTGTCATTTTATTTTATAATTTTAAAAAGTTTAAGAGCTTTTAGTATATAGCTTTAACTTTTAGTATATGCAACTAACTATAATAAAGGTAGGCCAATAACACTACTTCCCCAAAGAAAAAGTTGAAAGTTGAAATTTTTTCTGCTGATAGTGTACAAGGCCTTCAAATAGAAACATTATTTCCCCAGACAACCGTAATCTTGCCAAAGGAGAGTTTTAAGACATGGGGCAATCAAAGTGACTAATCACCCAAAAGAAGAAAATGACAATCTGGGAAAAAAGGAACAAGAGAAAATGCAGTTCAGAAGAAGAGAAGTTGAATATGTGATTGCAAATCTAGAAAATTGAGAAATCACCATGTTGATTTCTGATCCATGTATATAAAATACATTTTAAAGTTGTTAACCATGTGTTAACAGGAGAGCAAACAAATGTATGATCTTTTCTACATTATTCAAACACAGATATAAAATATCACAAAAGGCCCAAACTTAAACAGTTCACAGTTTAGTACAGAGATATTTCACATTCATAATGTTTGACATTCAAATTTATTCAGGAGTAGAGAATGACAAAATAGTTTTCTTCCAGAATGTTTTCTAACAAAAAAAAATGGTTAGGAGTGTGTTTTGCTCATTCTTCATTACATTCCTTAAAATTAAAAATATTCTATAAAAGTCATTAATCAAATCATGATTTGTCTGTTTGACAAGTCACTTGGGTTAAATCCACACATCAAAAACCTCAAACAAGTGACCTTGGCACTGTAAGTCGTACATTCAGGGAAAAAATGTCTTTGTCTCCTATGAAAAGGCTAAATAGTATAGCACACATTTCAGTAAAAAGACTTTTACAGTTGAAAAATATCCCTGTCTGGAAAAGGTTTGAGAACCTCTGTGCCAGAACCATAATGGAAGACAATACCCAGTGTATGACAAGACCACAAAACAACAATTAGATATTATTATAATATCTAACAAACTGAACAGGTCTTACTTTATTTACTACCAATTGTAAGGAATCTGAAGCAATCTAGACACCTGAAAATTCATTTTGGTCATTTGAATCTTCTCCATAACTAGTAAAGGCCACTGAGTAAAGCTATAGTATGTTTTATATTTATACCAAAATTGGCATCTGCATGTCTGAAGTGTTACTTTCAGTCATTTTCCTAGTTGTGAGGATCAGTTGTTAGGTGTTTCTTGCGGTCCTCACACCTCAGCCTTGAGCCTGGATGAGCTGCCCTTTCCCATGGACCCCCGTCTGTGGTGTCACCTCTTCCCTCTGGCCTGAGAACAGCTCCAAGAGGTGTCACCTCACACCTCATGAAGGATATATACAAGAGCTCCATTCTGCTCCAGCATCAGTAGACAGACTCACAGCCTCTCCTCAAGACCTTTCCTCACTCCAAGCAACCATGGATGTCTCCAGCTCTCTTATCCAGCTTCAGGATAGCACAGAGTTTCTATTCGACTGTGAGGGCATCTTGGAGCAAAGCTTCTCTGCTTCCGATGCCGGCTACTACAGCGCATGCAGCAGCCTCTCACCGGCTTCCTCCACCGATTCCTGCTGTTTCTCTCCACCAACTTTCCATTATGGATCAGGACAGGAGAGCTTTCCAGAGATCTTCTCTCAGAAAAACAACAGTGACCAAGAAGAGAAGCAAAAAGGCAAGGTGGGCAAGAGGACCGGACGTCCACGGTCAAAGTTCCCTGGGCTGAAGCGCCAGAGTGCGAGCGAACGGGAGAAGCTCAGGATGAGGGACCTGACCAAAGCATTGAACCATCTCAGGACCTACCTGCCTCCATCAGTGGCTCCAGCTGGACAGACCCTGACCAAGATTGACACTCTGCGCCTCACCATCCGCTACATTTCCTACCTGTCAGCTCAGCTGGAGCTTGAGCAAGACGAGACAGGTCATGGGAGTCTTTCAGCGCCAACTCAAACTGCAAATATGCCAACTTTCTACGATACCCAGGTTTCTCCACAAACACCAAGCTTCGCCACACAGGAGGTCTTCAATATGCCTTATTGTCAGGTATGTACTTAAAATGATAGTAGCTCTCTTACCTGCAAATAACCTAAGAAACATGCTTATGTATTAAAAAGTTGTTACTTATTATGACTAATATGACTATAATCTCTTTCTTTGATATAACAGAATGCAGAGGATACCAGCCTGACTTCGTCTCCAGCTCAGGATTATTGGATTCCCCAACAGCAGTATTGCTATTATGGACAGTGCTAACTGGCATGGAGGACATTTTTATTGAAGGACTCTTCAGTTATGCAATGTTGAGAATACTGTAAAGCTTGTAAATAGTGAATGCTTTATATTCTTATTTATATTTTTGTATTTTGTACAACCTTATTTATTTATTGCGAAATAGTTGGAAAAATAAAATATTCAAATATTCAAAATCATCATTGTTCTTTTTCCTGGTATCATTTTAAAGTTTTTATATCAAAATCTATAACCCAGGCCTGACATCCTAATGACAGACAGGTGGGTGACGGTAATATCACATTGTAATTAGCACCTCGGAGGAAGGTCCCCTGGTGAGATAAAAATAAGACAGGCAGGACAGTAAACTCATTCTCACCATGTAGCTCTTTTAATGCTGCTCTTTAGTAAACAAAGTCAAGCACCGAACCCAGCAGGACTCCTCTCTGAAATGCAAGACTTAATATCTTGACTTCCTACTGAGCTGAATGCGGATTACTGAGAATGCAAGCTCCGAGAGGCCTCCAGAGGGCTTTTTAGTTTTGGGGAAATCGAAATGATTTACTTACACTCAAATATGAATTTATACAACTTTGTATTGCTTAGATTTGCATGCAGCAATGCGGCTTGCTTCTTTGGTGTCACTTGGGAGGTGTGGGTCTGCTGGGACTGGGAATGAGTCTTTAAAAACAGTGCTCCTCCAAGGCGACAAGCCTGCAGCTGTTCCCAGACACAACATTTCCTCTGTCCATCTGTGCTGCGTGTCTCGTCTGTGTCCTGTCCCAGTGTTGTAATCTCAGGGCAGAATTAATGATGCACTCTTCACTGAAGCTATTCTGGTAAAGAAAACCTTATTTAGTCGTTTTATATTGTTTCTTCCCCTTATATACAACGTAAAATGACTAAGGTTTTCCAGTTTTTAACAGAACAGTTTCAATGAAGCATGTAATACAGGGGTCTCAAACTCAGTTCCTGGAGGGCCGCAGCCCTACAGAGTTTTGCTCCAACCCTGCTCCAACATACATACCATGTAGTTTTCAAATAAGCCCTAATGACTTTTTTAGTTGGATCAGGTGTTTTTAATTATGGTTGGAACAAAACTCTGTAGGGCTGCGGCCCTCCAGGAACTGAGTTTGAGACCCCTGATGTAATAGATCCTACAGGTCTGTGGAACATTACTAGAGAGAGAGAGAGAGCGGGAGAGAGCGGGAGAGAGAGAGAGAGAGAAAAACCTCGCTTGTTGGTGTTTTGATGGCGGTTGTGGAAAATGGTGTCTAGCTCCACTGGCATTTACTTGGGTTACTATTCTGTGGCTATGAAGGTCACAGCATATGACTCATATCATTTTCAGTCTCATTAAACAATTCAGTGAGCTCTTGTGAGCCACTCCAATCAGGATTGTAATGGTTGTTAACAGACAGTGTAGTAAAAGATAGTAATCCTGAAATATGGCCATAGTGTGCCAAGCATCCAGAGAAACAAATACAGAGATTGCCCTGCTAATCAGCTGTGCAAGCAAAGTGCTTCTGAGTGTGTAGGAGGTCATTTGCTCACTGCTAATAAAGAACATCATGTCCTGTTTCTGTTTCTGGAAACCATTTGACTACTATTGCATATGAGTGCAATGCATGTCGATCAGATATGGGACAGGTTCACTTCAGTAATATTCCCAAAAATAGGGGAAATGTGCCAGACAGTCTGATTTGAGTATTTTAGAATTAGAACAGTCTTTAGGGTTTATGTACACGGAACAGTAGAAAAAAAAAGTTATCAGCTGATTATAGATATTATAAGGAGAATGACTGAAATGGTTTGAGCTGACATGATGGCTATACATTATAACTCAACTAATCACTCTTTACAACCGTGGTTATCAGAAAAGCATCTCAAAATGTAAAATCCTATGAATCTTGAGGCATCTACAAATAAATATCTAAACTTTTTTTTTTATTATTATTAAAGTTGTAATTGATTTCATTGCAATGTCCAGGGGAATAAATCTGTGCATGACTGGGCCAGATGCTACAGCTTCTCCCTCTGTGTCGCTAATAGAGAAGTGCAAGTTAATCTCGACACTCTTCTCTAAGCGTGTAGAGCTGCTTAACAGTGCTACATGAGAAAAAGGTGTTCCGAGAAAGGTGTTTGATCAGACTTTCAGAACACATGTCCATGGCTGTCACAAAAGACTTGATATAGAATAGACTTCCTGGCTAAGGGCTGTCTGACTACAGTTTTCATATTGTATGCTGATGGAGGTGTGCGCCTGCTTCCTACTCGCATTCCAGACACCTTGTATAAATGGAGCAACAGTCTGGTTTATCAAAGGAATAATGCTGCGTTTGAAAACGCTGCTAAGTTGCAACAGATACAAACAGTCAAAAATAGCACTGCGACTTAAAATTTAAACTTTTACATTGCGGTCCTTTCTAGTTTACAATGTGACATCTAATCAACATGGCTACCCACACCGTGAAATTTAGTTATTTTTTAGTTACGCAGTATTTGCGCACTGGCTAGCTTGCTGCTAAGCCATTGTTCACTATTATTGTTGTACCATAATTTCAGTATAAAATGTTGCACATATGTGTGAGGTTCATAGACCTGTAACTGCACATGGGCAGCTAAAATTTTATTAGCTTTATGTTCTCTGATAGAGCACACAGAGACAAAGACACATTCACATGCCCTTGGAGACATCCGTGTTTTTGTTTTCCTCATTGCATGCCTCAATTTCCCAAGTTATATCCCAAATTATCATTTACAGAAAATAAGTAACATCGTTATGATAAATATCTCTCAAGAACTGAAGAGCTGAGATTGCCATATTGCTGCAACCGGACAGATGGAGATGTTGAGCCATGACAACTATGATCTTTTCACTTTAGGAGCACATGATTTGTATTGTACCCAGGAACGATTGCTACCCCTCCATACTTCCCGGCTGGCCAGCATTCACATCATTTTTTTTGTCTCCGTGCTCGGGTATACTGTCTCCAATACAGCAGGTGGCAGCATGCACCTACTTGGGTTGTGCGTACACACAATTTAGATTACATTGATTGGTTATTAGTTCTCGTTCTCAGTGGCACAACTGCTGAAGTTTAGATTTGTTAGGAATTTCGATCTTCTTGAAGCTGTCAGGTGCTAATATGTCTCACTTGCACCCTACTTATGATGCTAATTACATTTAAAAATAGGCCTCAATAGTATCAAAGCAACTGGATTTATTCCTAATTCTGTTTCAGGTTCTAAAGGATTTGGTTTTGGACTGAAAATTGTGTAGTCAGCAATGCAATCATGAGTAGTTTTTTTTTTTTTAATACAGTCTGATAATGCAATCTTGGTCTAATCTAGGCACAAACCCAGCACTCAAACTATCCCTTTTCTAAATTGAAAACCTCCTGTGGACTATGATTGAATTCAATTTTTGAAAGGAGAAAGAGCTAATCTGGTGCTATTCCACAAGGTGTCAAAACAGAGCAATGAATTTAAGCCACATCATTTCCAATAATAAGATTGAAGTTGTAGGCCAATATGTAAGAAATTAGAAAAAATCAAAGTTGTTAACCAATTTCAAGCAGATGTCTAGTATGAACTCAGATAAAGATCTGGTTAAATCAAAACACAATCATTATCCAGAAGTAGTGGACATGTTGGACTCAGAGGCATAAGGTACAATGCAGTTATACTGTACAGTATAGTGACTAGATAGTGATGATCTGGACAGACTGAAGGCCTAGATTTAAATAATAATAAAAACAAATCTTATTTTTTCAATCAAAATAAAGCAGTTTGCTGCTGAACGTTTGCTGCCAAATGCTTGAGGCAGCAGACACAAAAAGCACATCCTCGTCCCAATTTCCAGTTATCTTTAGTTTTTAAGACAAAACAGAGTGATAAAGGATTGTGAGCAAGTCAAAACGCTTGGAGAATAATGTTTTAAACAGTCCAACCTGTGGAAACATGCACATGTAAGACATTCCTCATAGGACATTTTACCATGGTATATAATATAATATAATATAATATAATATAATATAATATAATATAATATACAGTAAAGTATTACTTTCGTGGTTCTACGTTACCTGATGAACTTTGATAGCCACTGTGTTACCCAAGGTTAATTTTGGTATTTGCCAAAGTATATGTAATGGGGTACACACTATAGTACTAATATGGTACCAATTTAGATGCCATAGTACTTACTCTGGTACTGTATAAAGTTCTGTGGTGCCCACAGTGGTGATGTCAGAAGAACCATGGTAAAACTATGGTACTGTATGTACTTTAGTTACCATAGTAAACTATAGAACATACAGTACCATAGCAACATGTCTCAGGGGTAGTTAGCTGTATATGATATGATAAACCAATTAATCAGACCTTGTAATGTTTTACAGTATAAAAGCTTCATTGTTCTGTAATGGTGAAATGTTACCTTAAATATTTCAAAGTGCTGGTACAGCCAGAAACATGTAGAAATTAACCTTAGCTTGCTAGCTACCAAACCAAGCAAGCTACTTGAAACCTGAACAGCATTCAAACATGTTAGCTAGTCAGCTAATGTTACCATGCCTCATATACTCTTGATAAAGATGGTGATCTTCAAGCTTGGTTAGTTAGCCTAATTGTTTAAATATATTTTCTTAAGCTATAAAATATTTTCAGATTTGTTGCATCAGTTGTAGATACAATAAAAGTAATTACTTAAGGGTTAGTTTTTACCAGAAGTCATACAGTACTTTGCAGGAGTCTTGAGGCAACCCACATTTCTGCATATTTTGCTTCCAAAGAGCTAGACTTTCTTTAATCTTTTAATGTAGTCTTAAACAATAGTTCTCCAGGTTTTCTGAAGGATTTTTGGCTCGTAGTTTGACAGGTTCTTGGCTCTTATTTTAAGTCAAATCCCTGAACCTAACCAGTTTCAGAGGAATGTTTTTGTTTGTTCGTTAACTCACACAGTGACCTACAGTATGAATCATTCGTTCATTTTCATTACCACTTATCCTGTACAGAGTCATGGGGTCTGGAGCCTATCCCAGGTGACGCTGGGCACCAGGTGGGGTACACCCTGAATGGGGTGCCAATCCATCACAGAACGCTGACATACACACACACACTACGGACAATTTGAGAATGACAATTAACCTAATCTGCATGTCTTTGGACTTTAGAAGGAAAACGGAGCAGCCAGGGGAGCCCAACACAGGGAGCAATGCAAACTCCACACACACAGACCCAAAGGAAGATTAAACCCTCATGCCTGGAGGTGCATGGCCACATTGTGAACCACTATGTCACCGTGCCGCCACTCATGAATCATTTAAGCATTAAAAAAAAAAAAAACATGTCACTTAAGGCATGAACCAGTGAGAAACAGGTGCAGATGATAACAGATGATCAGCCGGTGATTAGTAGACTGGTGATGCTGAATGATGAGTGGTTGGAACAGATTTGGGAGACTATGTTGAGCTGGAATACTTCCTGTTAAATATGAACAAATATGAACAAAGAATATTGCAGTACTCAGCAATTTATTCTGATGAAGTCTCATTCATCCTGGTGACGCAATGTCATCTTCAAAAGAAGAACAACTGACCTCATAACCTTACTGAATATGTTTATTTAAAAATAACAATCATTTTACAACCTTTTGGGCCTTTTGTGCAGTGTAAAATACACAGATTTGTTATATTTTAAGTCCAGTGTTTGTGAAGATGTTGTGATAGAGGTTATGGAGAAAGGTCYATTGCGGGCTGGTTGAATCTAGTGATTAACTTGCCGATTACATTTTTAGGGTTGCGCAATGAATTATATCACATGGTCTAATCTATGGCATAATAACAAGCACACACACACACACTCATACTGTATATACACACACACTTTTAGACAGACAGGCTTCTGCATGCATGATTTTAATCTAAGGGGTTTTTTTTTAATCATTTTGAGTCTGTAATGCTCTTCTGGGTTAACAACATATAAAACAACATCTGACATGGATGAAAAAATATATATTATTGATACTGATGTCTTTTTTTTTCCTTTAAGAATGAGGCTTAGCCCTGCTAGCCCACTTACTGTATACCAGTCACATTTACTAATGAAAATACAATTCAAGTGTGTTATGAATTGGTGTGAATATGTCCGAATGTTCATGCTTATACGATGGTCTGTGGACTCCACACTTGTAACTGTTGTGAGTGGAGATTTTAAGGCTGTCAGGGTGTTTTCCGTGCTGCACAGTTCAAGCTGTCTCAGAGATAAACCATTTCAGGACTCGGTCCTTGTTCTCCGCCAGCCATTTGATTTTGGCCGTTGTCCTCTCAATGGACTGCTGCAGAGCGTGTGAGGCCGAGCCAAACCCCACCTCTGCGTTGTCCTTTTGGAACTGTTTTAACTGTGAGACATAGCACAATTAGGTGTGTGATTATATCAAAACTAAAACTGAACTCTTGAACGGAACCGATGCCATTCCATACACCAATATTGCCTTATATGGTCATCAAAAATCTCCAAAACTACATAATTGTATAATATGTTTTATACAATGAAAGTCCAAGCACTGTTAGATCTAGTTGTGTTTAGACACCAATATAAACTTACATGGTACATATAAGGACCCCAGTAGGTAGGTTTGTTGAATAAAGCAATATGATGTGGTGGCATGTATAACGCACAATATGAGTGTAGTGTAAATGTCCTTTTATACTGTGATGCAGTCCAATTACACATTGTGAGTGTTTAGAGAAACAACAGTAGTTCTTACAACCTTTAAGAATTCTAAATTCTAACTTTTGTCATTACCACTTTCATTATAATTAGGGCTGTTAATATTAACGCGTGAACTCTTGTGATTAATCCATAAATTTTAACGCGTTATTATTTTTCATAACCCCTTATGATCAAGTTTGACCCTAATGGCTAGACATAATCGCGTGATAATGGCACATTTAGCGCGGATAATAAGATGACTGAGGAAGCATCAGCAGATGTGCTGAACGGCATGTTTCATTATAAAAAGCTTCTAGATAGAAGTTGTGTGCTCGAGCTGTGCTCGAGCCACCTTGAAGAGAACTTACTTTTGCAAGAATACATGAAATAAAAGAGAATACAAGAAGATAATACAAGTAAATCTGAGATTTTTAAAAATGAGATTAATTACAGACTATCACTGTGATTAACTAGAAACATTTTTTAATCGATTGACACCACTACTCATTACCCTCTAAGACAACCATCTCCAATGTAAATCTTCCATGCTGTTTAAAGCCTGGTCCTACCTGTTGTAGCTCGAACGGTGTGCAGAATTTGCCAGTGACATCACTTATTAACTTGGCAAAACCGAATGATCCAGTTCCATACCTGCAAAACGAATACCATGCTTCAATAATGTTTTTAACTTTGAAAACTGAAAAACTCTGACTTAGCTTTAGAGCCGTATCATGTTCCATACAGTATGCCACTCTTACACTTTAAAAAGGTACTCCCAATGTGCCCTGACGAAGTCCCATGCCAGAGGCTGGCCGAGCACATTGCTGGAAATTGATCCAATGGCACCAGATGCATCCTGCTTACGAATCTTTTCTGGATCCAGAGTGTAATCGAGGAACCTTTTTATTTATTTATTTATTTATTTTTTGCAAAATAAAATATAAATAGGGAAACAGAATCAAAATGTCACTTATAAATTTAAAACAGTAAAACGTTAAAATAGGTTAAACAGATGAAAGTTTCTAATACGTACCTGTTAAGCAGCCATGGCTGTTTGGCGCACGATAAAGCTGACCTCAGTTTGACCGCCTCAGCTGCTACTGTGGCTTTCTTATACATCGTCCAGCAAAAGTCCCATTCCTCCACTCCTCCTGCAGCGATGGCATTGCAGTACACTGTAGACCTCAGGTTCGGGTGAATCCTAACCGACATACCATTACATATACTAAACAGTGTTGTACATTTCAAGGCATTTAATATGAAAATACAAATTCCAACATAATTATTAAAAATCTTTTAAGTGGTACCCCTAGTTACCCTTCCAGCATAAGAGGTTTTTTGCAAGATCTATTTTCACAAAATTGCMGAGTGGAATTCCTAAGCAGCACCGGCTCTAAATATTTAGTGATATAAGTGGTTATGTAAAGCTCACAGCTGTCTAAGGCCCCATTGAAAACGCTGGTCTATGACCATAAAGTTTGAAATATAGTCCTGAGTGGGGAAATAAGTGTTTTATCATGGCTAAGACCTGAATTGTTACCATATAATACACAGAGAAAAATTAAACTTGTCTTAGCCTAAGTTTACTAAATTACCCACTCATTCTCTATACTGCTTTTACAATACAGGGTCACGTGTGAGGAGGGGGCGCTGAAACTTATCCCAGGGGACATGGGGCAGAAGGCAAGGTCCACCCTGGATGGAATACCAGTCCATCACAGGAAACACACACCTCACACACTCTGGAGAATTTGGAAACGCCATTTAGCCTACTCTGCATGTCTTTGGACTCGTGACTTGTTTCCTTTATGTCGCTTTTGTGTGTGTGTGTGTGTGTGTGTGTGTGTGTGTGTGTGTGTGTGTGTGTGTGTGTGTGTGTTTTCGGTAAAGATCATTAAAATACACAAACGCTCCCATTTACCAGTCATACAACAAGCACACTGCTTCTAAATTAGACACTACCAGGTGATTTTTGTAGATTTTAGGTAGGGTACAGTATAATGATAGCGTTTGTATATGTACTTACCTGTTGTGTTCAGGATCCTGCATCCACTGTTTGAACCAGCGCGTAGCGAGATCACGGCATCCCTGTACTCCTGTACTGCACGACCACGAAAGCGCGATGATCTGTGTGAATCTAAAGAAGAACAAAGAAGCACAAAGAAGAAAACACAGCAGATGTGATTAACTCTCAGGTATCCATCGAGAAAAAAAAAAGTTCAATGGAAAAGTTCAAGAAATGTTAAGACGTTGCAAATCTTTACTGATCAGTGTGGCCTGCAGGCACTGTGGTCCAGTTCGCAGTCACAGAAGTAAAATGATCAAACAGAGGTTTGAACAGTTTCCGAAAGTAAGCCTAAAATGACAAAAAAGATACACTATAACACTGAAGTAAGCCGAAGCTGATTTTACAGTATTGATGCTTTTTAAGGAGCGCACCTGCATTGGTCCAAAAACCTCACTGCGATCAAACACGTCAAATAATGGGCCRAAGCTTTTGATAGCTGCTTCCCACGGAATGTACTCTCTCTCCATCGATAGATATTTCGTCGTTCTCAGAGCAAGAGTTATGTTTAAGACAGAGGCCCTGAGCAACATAGAACATGAGTTATGCATATGTACTAGAAGCATGCATTTAAACTGGAAACAGTGACATCATTTAAGACAGAAATATTAAAAGWAATATATAATAAATAGAGATCTTACCTTGCTAGAGTAAAGGCATCACTTAGAATCTGTGCTCTGTTAATTTCTGGTATTTTCTAAGCAAATAATGGGAAATAATTTTAGCTTTGAGGATTTGTCATATAGAAATAACATATGGGTAAATACCATATTTCACCGTATGGTGGTATATTTTTAAATGCTCTAACTGTATGCCAATACATGTGATTTATAGGGATATTAAAATGTAATTTATTTTTCTGTCCACATTAGACACAGTCACTTTATGAAATTATGGTGTCAAGGTTTTTTTCCCTGTATTTATTTATTTATTTATTTATTCATTAATTTTTTTGTACCTGGTGGTTGGTTGTCAGCTGATGAAGGAGTCGTTCCCAGTTCCCAATATCATAATTGACTCTGTAGTACCCTGCAACGTTTAGATTCGCCAGAATCCATTCGTCTTTTGCAGCTTTAAGAGGTTTATGCATAGCTGGAGAAACAACACAAGAAACCCTGGTATAATCAAAGCCTATGAGATAAGGTCATGTTGGACACACAAAGCAGCGGTTCACAGAGAGTATTCAAGTGAACTCACGTCAATTTCTACCATTATACCATGCTGTGCAGAGTAAGATTGTCATTCATCAGGGAGGCTCAATGAATTACATGTAAGTGCTTTCAACACGAGATCTATTGTAGGTCTAATGAGGTGCTTCAGAAGTACCTGATTTTTGAAGAAGCCAGAATTGCTCCTGTTCTACACCACTCTTCATCCATTTGATTGGAACAAACCACTCATAACTCATGCAGAAAAGATAAATAGGCACGTAGCTCAGCATATGTTTCACTTGTCATTCCGACAAGTAACAAAACAACCATTTTTCCAAGCTTACAGTAGATATAGTTTCAAAATGACATTGTTTTGGCATCGTACTTGAATTCTGATCTTCGCTCTACCACAGAGTTTGGCTCTATCAGAAAGTGCTTCTGGCTCACTTTCCCAGTTTGGGTGTCAATGGTGACGACTGGGAAACCCATCTGAAGAATCCAACGGTTCATTATGTCATGGACGCTGTGTGGCAATTTCAGATGCGGAGTTTTATCAACTGCCTGGAGAAGAAACATTTTGCATAGTCAATCAACCAACTAGCATTTTCTTGGGATGTGGGGGAGGGGACTAGGGAACCTGCAGGAAACTTGCACAGATTGGGTAGGACATATAAAACTCCACAAAGACATCAACCCAAGCTCAGGAGCAAGCTTTCTGAAGTTGAAACAATACCCGCCATCTACAGTACTATGCGGCAACATAAGGGACATGAAAGTTATGTACTTACCTTCTGAAGATGATCCCAGAGGTCAGAATATATAGTGCTTGCGAAAGCAAACTGATTTAGATATGTCTATAAAGAAAACATTGAAAAGATGCTTAATGTTATTTGATTAATACATAAGTAGCCCTCAACTTGGTTGTGAAATAGTATCTATTACAGCTTACACTAAGTCCTTTGACAAACACAGGCTCAGTGAGGAACTCAGAGAGCATCCTGAGCACTGCAGCCCCCTGCAATACATGCAAACACATTCAAACTCATAAGCATGCCTACATACAGTACTGTATCTCTCATGAACCTCAATGCACTTAAATATACAACAGAACCCATGAAGAATCCTTGAGCAGTGATCAGAATATAAAATGCAATTCAATGAAACACGATAAACCACCTGACCTTGCTGTAAGAGATACTGTTGAACATTTGGGTGATTTCTGATGGTGTATTGACCTCCTCCTCTTTGCAGGACAGAGGGTGGGAGGACACCAGGCTGTCGGCAGCAAATGCACGATAAATATCATACAGTACGATTTGGTCTTTCTGCATTAAAACGAGACAGGACAAATCAGATTTGGACAAAGAATACTACTATAATATAATATAATAAACAACTCCTGTAGAACGGTCCTACCATGTTCCAAGTTGGCTCTGCATAGTCTGCACCAAGGTACTCCACATATGATGCAAAGCCTTCATTCAGCCACAGATCGTTCCACCATTTTATCGTGACAAGATTTCCAAACCACTGCAAGCCACAAACCACACGATTAGCAGCATGCAAATGAAAGTCAAAAGAAAATGATATTTGAAACTTCTTTGTGACATCACCATATGAGCGAGCTCATGAGCCACCACAGTTGCAATCCTCTGTTTGTTCCCTGAGGCTGAGATTTTGGGATCATATAGTAGTGCTGTTTCTCTGTAAGTGATGAGTCCCCAGTTCTCCATGGCTCCAGCATTGAAGTCAGGCAGTGCAATCTGGTCTACAAAAAAAAACACACAGAATTTTCCACTGGTAATTGAAACATTAAATTTTTGAACATAGGAAAAGATGCTTAGCTCAAACTAGAGATTAAATAATACAGTGGAACCTCGGATTGTGAGTAACTCGGTCTATGAGTGTTCCGCAAGACTTTTTAATACATTTTGACTTGAAAAACGAGCATGTCTTGGTTTACGAGTGCCGAGTTTTTTGCCGCCGACACACACACCAAGACACACACACACTCTCTCGCCTTTACACCCCCCTCCCAGGCTTCACACAGATACACACACTCTGCTCTACACAGAAACTCTGCTCTGTTGCAATTCTTTTCAAAGGTAAGGTGCTGGTTCATTTGTTTTTTGTTTTTTTTTACTTTACAGCAGTGATTCTGTTAGTCTGCGCTTACGCGAGTGCCATTAGAGAGATTTATTTTTTCCTCACGGAAACAGTGTTTCCGTTGTGTGTGTGTTTTTTGTGAAACTTAAAAATCGAGGTGGGGGGAGGGAGGAGGAGATTTACTGTGTAAGACGAGGCGAGGGAAGGGGCTAATTCCATACACACACACACACACACACACACATGCACACACAAATACACGGCGCCTGCATGCACAAACGGAAACATTTATCGTTTGGGATTTGTTTTAACTTTTTTTAAAAGGTAAAGTTTTTACCTTATATATCGTATTAACTATTTTTCTGTATTAATTATTTTAGGCTTTGGAGCGGATTATTTGAGTTTTCATTATTTCTTATGGGAAGATTTGATTTGGTTTACGAGTGTTTTGGAATACGAGCCCGCTTCCTGAACAAATTGTGCTCGTAATCCAAGGTTCCACTGTATAGATATAGCAAAACACAGTAAAATTAAAAGATTGCAAGTTTAAGCCAAAAGGAGGCAAAATTCTATATGCTTTATGGATGATTATACAACTGTTTGTTCCGACCAAGTAATTGATTGGATGCGAGGGATTTCCGGAGCAGTGATAATAGAGCGTAACAGAACCGGGATGTTTAACTACATGTCACATGTCATGTGCCAGCATGGGTGAAAGTAGATTGGTACAGTATGGTCCGCAGTACTGGAAAGAGTGGAGAGCAGCGACCTGCCAAAACCCACAATCGAACCCAGCACTGATACTCTAAAGCAGAGTAAGTGAAAATATAAAGTAAATTACAATAGGTTATTGAGCATGCAATTCTTGGTTTATTCTCCTCATCATTTGGCTACATAGTACCTGTTAATTACACTAACCATTGCAAAATGAGCATATTAAGATCAGCAGTACAAAATGATAATAAAAAAAAGTTACCTGACTTGGAGAGAGGATATGAAACATTGTAGTACTTCTCAAAAAATTCTAGTATTGGCTGTGTGATATTAAGGCCGTAGTCTCCTTGACCTTGTTCAATGGCCTTTTTCCTTGCCCATATACGAACCTCCCAAAAAACACAAACAGTTAACAGGTATATCAAGTACGACCGGACACATCAACTCGTTGATTCGTTTAAAAAATTACCATTACACCCTTGTTATCTTTTTGCTTGCTGGTGAATGTAAATTCACAGACAATGAAAGCGACAAGATATGTAGACATCCTCTTTGTAGGTTCAAATCTAGTCCTGACAACGTCATGCCCGTTCATTTGAAAGCTTTCCGAACCTGAGAGAAACAAATCAGACACAAATCTATGATCAAAACCTGAAAGTATGAGATGTTAAGCGAAGAAAGTTTGTAGCTAATGAAATTCTCACAGTTCTCTTACCCATATCTCGACTGTTTGACAGTGCAACGGTTCCTGGCTTATGTATGAGAGTGATGTGAAATACGGCCTTCAGGGCTGGCTCATCAAAGCAAGGAAAAGCTTTTCTAGCAGATGTGGCCTGCATTTGAGTGATGGCAAGCACCCTAAAAAAAAAAAAAAGAAACATTTGTCTGTTCCACAAGATTGTTGTTTTTTTACTAAGCAAATGTACAATTTTATTTATTGATGCATTTAATTGAAAATATTTTAAATGAGATTAAGCGGTGTAGAGTCCAAGTTGTTCTGCAACAAACCAACAAGGGCATCTGTATAGGCTTAACATTTTCTTCCAGCTGTGTGTAAAATCTAAGGAATGCTGCATGTGTGTATTAGCAAAGTAACTAAGTATGAACACATTGTTCTGATTAAACAGATAATGTTCTCTAAACACAGTACTTGTTTTCAGAGACCACTGCAATTTACTCTAGAAACCTCTGGAATGTCATCAAGAGGAAGGTCACAGATACAGATGATCACAAACCATCAAGAAAGGCTGAGCTGTTTGCTCTTTTTTTTTTTTTTTTTTGCAAAAAGAATGGTATAAAGTTACCCAACAGCAATGTGAAAAACCGGTGGAGAGCATGCCAAAACGCTGAAAGCTGTAATTGCAAATCGCGGGTATTCTACCAAATACTGATTTCTTAATGTTGTTTAGCCAAAGCATTGACATAATTTGTGTACAAATTATTTGCATTTTGTTTTCTTTGAGTTATTAATGCTCTGCAAATACTGCATGGTCTTGGGTTATTTTGATTTGTTGTGATGATGTCATTTCATTTAAATATACACTCTGAATAACAATAGTTATATTTTGAATTTAGGAAAAATATTGTCAGCAGTTCACAAAAAAATGAAACAAAACTGTTCATCTCACCAAAAATAATACTAATAAATTATGCTGCAATGGTGTCTTATTAATTTCTTTCCAGAGCTGTAGTTGGGTAATTGAAAGAGGGATTTCTTCTTCTTTTTTTTTTCATGTGAGCCATGATATACGAGGCACATAAAAATATTACGTTATTTACCGTAAGAAGTAAACTAGTACTTAAAAGCTGCCCGGTCAGGGTCATGGTGCTGCTAGCTTGTTTATATCCTGGGAAATTCATTCATCATTTCCCAATAAAATTTTAAGACGTTTACTCAGGGAGAAACAAACAAAACTTGTGTGATCTGGAATGAATTTACAAAATCCCTCACATACTGTATCTCTAAATGGAACCAGTCATGAAAACATTTCAAGATTTGAACAGAGTTGAATGAGGAGAATTAACATGTCCATGGTTAAAGTGCTGCAATTTGTACCTCTGGAGTTTTCCAGTACCAGAAGGAACTGTTATATTCTGTGGTGTTGTATGGTTTTGTCCTACAGTACACTTGTAATTTGGTTGTGATAGTTAAAATCACTTTCATGAACCGACGCTGGATGACGACGAGCGAACAACTCCAGAGCGATGTTGAAAATAAATCAACAAAACATCAACATTTATTTACAGTGTTTACGCCTCTTAACATTGGTGTGCACAAATTCCAAACGGTGGAATGTCTGGTTTGACAAAAACGGATCCAGGGCGTTAAACTTTCATGACAACCAAATGCTGGCAATACTTGTGATGCAAGGGTTTTTTATTCTCTTTTGGCTCTTAAAGTCGTTTAACTAGTCTTATAGTTAGTATTTGTGACTTTGAGGAATAATTTTACATAATTATTAGCATCAGCTGCAGGTTCCCAGGTGGACCAGTGGCTAAAATTCAGCATTCTCACTGATATGGTCCTGGGTTCAAATTCCATTTAAGGCGTTTCTTAGTCGATAAAAGATAAAAAATAAACAAAAATGCATCAGCAAATTGCATCAGCAGGATGAGCATTTGAAGAAGGTATTTCAGTTTGGAAATATAATTAAATGCTGTTTTGAAATAGTAAATAGCAGCATTTATTTAAAGTTATTCCAATATCTTGCAGACAACACCGGTCCAGCACCATTTTATCAAAATACTCTTGTCATACCACCATTGTCACAATGCTTTGACAGCCAAACAGGATTTTTAGTCTGTCCTAGCATTGTGTCAATGGTAATATGGCAACAATATCTTGATAAAATGATAGTAGCATGTAACATGTAAGAAGTCCAAAAAAAGGATGTCTGGTTTAGGCCCTTTGGGGTTAAATACAAATACAGATACAAATATCTGTAGAAATAAACAGAATCAGATAGTGGAAGTGTACAAAATATCATTTGCTTGCTTCTTGCTCTCGGAATGATGTGTTTAGCGTCACTCATTGGTAACATGAGTGAACTGAGAGAAAACTATGGACCAATCTTAATTCTTGTTCTGGCTTTTACCTACAGTAAATGTTTTAAATAAAAAGTTTCTCCAAAAGCTTACTTTTTGACACCGTCTTCTTCATACTCACTCCTGTAGAAGCCTTCCAAATCATCGGCAAGCTCTCCTTTGAACTTTGTGTAAAGCTCATAGATCTTTCCTGGCTTGAGTGTCCCGTCCAGCTGGATCACTAAGTACTGGGTTTCCTCTTGGAACCAGGATTTTCTAATAGCTGGAGCCTTTGCATGATTCATTCCCATCAGCTTGGCATGTCGCCCCTCGAAAAGAGTCAAGTTCAACTTGCGGCAATGAATCAGGATCAAATCTGTCTCTCTGATGCAAGTAAAAGCCACTACAGATTCACCAGTGAAAATGTACATGCCCTGGTTGTCCGGCGTGAGTTGAGGCCACAGCGTAATATTGTAATATTGAGGAGATAAACTGTCAGGGAGTCTGTACTTGTCCCAGGGTTCATTGGACGGTGGTGAAGTTGGGGGCGGTGCAGGTGATGCTGTCGCATTGTTGAGTTTGAGTTCATTTTTCGCCTTTTCTTTGGAGTAAACTATAGATAATGCGATTATGGTGATTATAGCTACAGCGTTAAGCAGGACAGCTATTATAGCCAGTTGTTTGCTGATGAAGTAGCCTTTTCCCATGGTTGGTTGATCAGGTCTCCTGCTCTTACACTAACGAGGAGATTACACTAACATAAAATAGTTGGAGAGGAAGGGTCATCCGTTACAGTGCCGTATTTCTGTGAAGATAAATGTATGAATGATTCAATTAGGATTCAAATCATATCATTTTAAATCTATTTAAAATGACTGTATAAGAGAAAATTAGTAAAATCATACAAGGTTATAAGTCTGTAGTAGTTCTCCGACTCTCCTGGTACCTAATATATGCCATGTATATAAATATGAATAAATTATAACACAGTTATGGGAGATTTGTGACTGTTTAAAAAGCAATTTCAGCAAAGAAGGTGCTGTATAAAAGTTCTGGCTGTGTATATGAGATCCTAAACTTTACATTAAGAAGATCAATATAACCATAAAACAAAACGCCTTACAGGGTGACTCCTGAGTCATGGGGTAGTCCACATGCTGCTAAGCTTTACTGAGGCTGCACGTAAACAACACCTCCAGCAGTAAATTATTGCCTTTCTGTCATGCTATTATGTTATGTCATTGAGGTCAGACCTCTTTAAATATGTAGTTGTTCAACCCAGTAGTAGCTCACACTTACCACATTCCTCTGGCTTATACAAACTATAACTATGGAACAATGGCCTGGCTACCCAAACACCACCATGACTCAACATAATATGAACTAGAAATTACAGTTTCAAATTCCACAAAATTATTAGAGACAGTTAGTTTTGTATTTTTAGCCCATAAACTTTTTTTGTTAGCTTTAAGAAGCAGCAGGTCCAGAGCCTATCCCAAAACCCTCCATGCCACACACTCAGTAATCCGAGCTCAGAATTTAACAGGAGATCCTGAAGCTGTAAGGCAGCACTGTTACACATGCTCTTAAAAGCATAAAAATCTGAAATGTGGGTGCTTGAAAATGAGCTACAGTAAACATTCCGTTGCCCTAATTGGTTTTGACATGACTAAACAAAACCATATTCATCCCAAAACCATGCTACTACTCAAGAAGCATTAAGCAAAATCCATAGATCATAGCTGTTGGTGTGCACATCTGAGATCCATTAAAAAAAGGTATAAAGACAGTGCAATTTTGCAAGCATTTTGATGGTATATTTACAGGACTTGCTTGTAATTCAGTAGTTTCAAAGAAATTGAACATCAACGGTTTATCGAAACAAAATCAAAATAGTTTCAAACTTAAGTAAATTTTTTTTAAAAAGTTTAACCTAACCAGTGTTTTAATCGATTATAAAGTTCTTCTTAAACTTATAATCATTCATTAATAGTAAGCACTAATATGTTTAAGCTGAATCAACTAATTCAAATTTGTATTGATTAACTCAAGCAAGATAGTTTGCTAGATGATACAAAAACAGTTGCCCATTTTACTCATATAGGAAGTACAACTGAAGTTTGGTGATGAAAGCTAAAAACACATTTTTAGGGTAAAGCAGTGGTACCTTTAAGGCGCATGGTTACTAATCAGAAGGTCAGAAGTTCAAGCCCCAACTCTACTGAGATTCCACAGAAAGTGCCTCTTAACCTCTTAACGTTAATTCTGTTCAACCTTTTGGTAAAGCACACTTTGAGTCACATTTTATTGAAAACTATTTTGGCACCTGATTGGGCCATCTCTACCAATTGGTTGAGACCTGTCTTTATGTCACTACGTTTTTTTGAATAGTATGCAATTTTAATTGTTTTATATCATATCATGAGAAATAAAGTAGATTGAAAATCAAAAATCATTACACCACCACACAAAGAGGTAACATTATATGCAACTTTTTCCTATTTTGGGGGTAGAGAGTGTTTGTAAGTGTGTTCATACTTTTACCTTGGAGCAACATCTGGAATAGCCTTGTTGTTGTTGTTGTTGTTGTTGTTCTCTTATTGAGGATTTTTTGCACTATTAGGTTAACCCTATCTGCTCCTGGGAATCTGTATCATGGTTGACCCTGTTTCCTAACAACATGGTATATAGTAGGTGTGAAAATATATTTAATGTGCTGGAATAAATTAGTGAATTATGGTTAAAACTAGAGTGACATTTTACTTCATTTTACTTTAAATACTTAAAATTTGACAAAACACTTAAAACTTGTTTGGTTCAAAGGATGAATGTTTGACTCTTATTTGATGGCACACAAACATACAGATAAACACACAAAGCATCTCACGCAGTAACACACAATGTTTCATTACCATGTGGTCTGAAACCCAATGATCAGAATGGAAAACATGCTCCCAAAGACTGAAGAAGGTGATCATTCTATGTGATAAATAGTGATCCTTTTTTTTTTTTTTTTACAGTTCTTTATCTTTTTGGTAAATTAAGATAACATTTACAATAAAACACTTAAACTTCAAAATGTTTGGTTGAAAACTCATGTCTTACTATGTACAGTACAGTACTTCTAGATCAGGAATATAAACCAAACCAGTAAATCAATCAAACAATCAATGAATGTAAGCTGCATAGTGAGGACCGTGGACGTGTCTGATCGGGACACTTCATCGTGTTTCATCATCTTCTGAACTGATTCACAGCTAAACAGCAGAAACATACATGCATGCACAACTGCACATTAAAATGTCCCCTGTGTTTTCATGGTAGAAAAAAACTGATAAAAATAAAAGGAATAAATAATTATGTTAATGTAGTAAAAACATGTGTAATGTGAGGAAGAGAAAAAACAGTACATACCAGGTGTCCATGTCCAAAGCGTACGAAAAAGAGAGACGTGAGGACTGATGCAGCTAATGAGAAACACACATTTTTCCCCCTCTCTCTTCCTCTCCCTCTCCTTCTGCATTTCCCTCTTTCTCCCTCTCTGCCTCTGCTGCCTCGGTTAAGTAGGAGGTGGTGGTTTATTCTGATTTTACGCATGCACACACACACACACACACACACACACACACACTCATGTTGGATTTACTATTCCCATAACTAAGTAATGCTCCCACCACCTACGGAAAAGCTCAACACAGTACCACAAACAATGTACAGTAAAATATTTGTCCAAAAAAGTATTTTTTTTTTCATAGGGGACAGCCAAATGTACCTCCCTGATCAAAGTTGTCATATAATTTTTGTAATAATGGGAGTTCACAAATGCATAAAACCTGGGCATGCACAAACACAGACACAAAAATCCTTATCAATCTTTGATCTGTAATGTGATTGCGGTTTAGTACATCTCGAGCTCCAGGAATGTGCTTGCTCTCTACTTGGTTTGTATATAAACACACTACTATGCACAAGCATCAAAAACAGAAAAAAAAAAATGCTGCACAGAGAGTTTATTGTAAACCACACTCCACATCAAAAGCCTTAATGAATCTGGAAAGTTTTTTTTTTCAGTGTTCTGTGTCCTCTTTTTATCTAGTGCTTACACRGGATGGTGGTGAGCTACATCTTGATTCTACATAGGTCATGAAAAAAAACAAAAAAAACATCACAGCACAAAAATAACCCACAATGCTGACCAGGCGCTTACGATTCCTGAGAAATGGCTTGAATAACAAGGATGTAAACTTTGGGGTGTCTAATTTCCAGTCTATAACTTACTGCTCTCTAGAACATAAAGATCTAACATGGACAAGTTAGAYTAATAATAAGTGCAGTTAAGGTACTGATTTTTTTTTTGGGCTCACCCCTACTGTAAGAAGGATTTATAAGGTGTTTATACAGTAATTAGCCATTATACAAGGACTTAATTATTCACATATATATACATATGTTAATATGTAATGTAATGATACTAATTATTCTGCGAAGGTGTCCGAAAGACAACTTTAGTGAGTTTAGTATGAGAACTTTAATAAGTTATTCCTAAAAACATCTGGGCTGTTAGCATCTTTAATTGGTTCCCAACAGGCATTGGTGGCTCAGTGGTAGGTTTCTGCCATGCGTAAGGGCCGGATTCGATTCCCAAAAAGCCCAAAGCCCAAACCCCAGCCGACGGATGCGGCGACGATCCACTGTGGCCGAAGGACGAACAACAACAACAGCAGCACCTCAACAATTCTGTAGTTTGTATAGTCCTTAAGATGTCCTGCCTGTCTCCAGATTTAGGAAACACCGATTTAAGGAGCGTACTGATCTTAAACATCTCAGTACAATCTTGTTCTAATAATACAGATACTCTGATTAATGATACTGGCAAGACTGATGTTCAAGCAGTTAAGGGCATGAAATCTACCTACAAACAGCAGACTGATTCAACTTGGAATTGTAATGAAAGTTTAATAGTCTATCCTGAAAGCTAAAAAGTACAACAACAAAAAAAGTTTATACTGTAGAAAAAGAAAGGAGAGAAGAGAAAAAATCAGCAGGGATGCAGTCCAAAAGACACAATGTTACATCGAGTCATCTGGTAAAAATGATCTCGTCATTAATCTCTTGACCTAGATGTGGAACTCTGACTCTGTACAGAAACTGAGCTGCAAGCGAAATGGGTTACTGTAAACTAGAAGATCATGTTCAGTGTATTGTGACTATAATACTCCACATTCCAGCTCATTTAAAAACTCCCAGCTAATGGGAATTGCACATGTTGTGTGGGCCAGGCTTTTTCTTCCCAGCTGTGAAGTGCACAGCGGATGGTGTATGACATTCCACTGAGAGCTTCTTATTCATTTCCTGTAGACTTCAATCTGCAAAAATACTTCCACACGTTACTACATGAGCACTGACACCATAGGACACTTAAGCAGTTGTAGGGGTTTTGATTCACGATGCCATTTTGCCTTAGAATGCCATAAATCAGATCAGCAAATGGCTGAAACACCATGAGCTCCCACCACAGCCAAGGTTTCTGTGAGATTTTGGGGGGAAAAAACTGGATTGAGGACAAAGGATGAAATCAGAAAGGAAACAGGAAATCTATTGCGCCTTTCTTACTAAAAAGATCTGCAAGGCAGACGTGGAGGAATCTATGATAATTTTATTTATTGATCCCAACAAGAATGAATTTCAACACATGCAAAATACTTTTTTTTTTGCCAGGTGTCATTAGGTCTGAGTATTTATTACTATGTTCATATACTGTATAGATTAAAATGTCAAACTTTATATGCAGTAGCTGGCAAAAAAAATTAAGTCCACAACAAAATCATGTTTTCCAGCATCATGTCCAGGTTTCCCAGGATAGACTCTGGATCCTATTGGAAACAAACGATTCATGAAAATGACTGAATGAAGGAACCGCATATTTGTTTCAAACTTTTTTTTATGGAAAAAAGTAATCACAAGTCACATATTATACTTTTTGCAAACGTCAAAAAAAGGTCTTCAACATTTCTTTTAATTTTCCAGCTTAAATCCACCTGATACTGCATTTTGGCGTGCTTGATATTCTTTCTGTTTCACTCATTCTATCAAACATGCCCTGAAGCCCCCTTTGAGAATGTGCAGCATCCATGTTCACGACCTTACCGAGCATTTCCCACCCGTTTTCAGGCTATTCCCACCCGCATTTCTGGCAAACAAATTAGGGAGAAAAATTTTTTTCCCCAATTGAAAAAATGAACAAGTCAATATTTAATGTGGTGCTCCTTGGTGTATCACTGGAGCACCACCCCATGGTGCATCACCCCTTGCTCTTACTGTGCGTGCGTGTTAAACAAGCATTTTCCAACAATTTCCAAGAAGTCCAGATCTCACTGTGATTTTCTCAATATGATTTCTTCCTGTGGGGCGACACAAAGGAGGAGGCGTACAGGACAAAGTGTCACACACTTGAGGACTTGGGAGGCGCAGATTCAGGAGTTTCTCAGCAATATCCCAAACGACTTCCAGAATCAGAATCAGAAGAGTTTTATTGCCAAGTACGCTTGCACGTACAAGGAATTTGTTTTGGTGACAGAGCTCCAGGACAAGACAAATAACAAGACAAAACAGCACGACACAAAACGGGGGAAAAAAAAAATGACAACAAATTTAGTAGGATGGATTTTTTTGGGTTAACATCAGATGGAGTAGGGGTGTGAGATACTTACAAATAAGTTAAATAAATATCTGTGGTATTGCACAGTATATTGCACAGTGGTATTGCACATATATTTAATGCACAGTGAGAAGAATATTTTAGCTGTTCATGAGGTAAATTGCCTGGGGAAAAAAACTGCTCTTGTGCCTGACTGTTCTTGTGTTCGATGCTCTGTATCGTCGGCCAGACGGCAAAAGTTCAAAGAGAAGGTGACTTGGGTGTGAGGGRTCCAGAATGATATTCCGAGCCCTTTTCTTCACTCTGGATATATACAGTTCTTGTAGTGTGGGTAGGGGAGTGCCGATAATCCTTTCAGCAGTCCGAACCGTCCTTTGTAGTCTTCTGATGTCTGATTTTGTAG
>QMIH01000175.1:26176-110956 GCA_003987875.1 Clarias batrachus
AGGTGGGTTTCTCCTGAAGTCCATGATCATCTCCACTGTCTTGAGCGTGTTCAGCTCCAGGTTGTTGTGACTGCACCAGACAGCCAGCTGCTCGACCTCCCTTCTGTATGCAGCCTCATCACCATCCTGGATGAGGCCGATGATTGTAGTGTCATCTGCAAATTTCAGGAGCTTGACAGTGGGGTCTGTAGAGGTGCAGTCATTGGTGTAGAGATGAAGAGCAATGGGGAGAGGACACATCCCTGAGGGGCTCCAGTGTTGGTGGTGCGACTGTTGGACATGAAATCCCCCAGTYTCACTAGCTGCTGCCTGCCTGTCAGAAAGCTGGTGATCCAGTGGCAGACAGAGGCAGGAACAGACTCCTTCAGAAGTCTGTCCAAATTTATCCCAGATCATTTGAGAAAACTCGTTCAAATAGAATAATTTGCTTTCCTTTTTCTATGTAATAAAGTACTGTACATGTACAATTTGTTTCAATAAACTTGTCCTAGAAACATGGACTTTATTACCAATTTAGAATGCCTAGTAACAATGACTTCCTCAATATTTAGCAATATAAAAATAACTTTATATTCAAATTAAAACACAACTACAGCGGAAAGAGACTCGGTTAACTATTAGTGCCAGATCCAGTTCTTAAGAGCTAAAGATTGCTACTGTACAGTAGGTTAGAGTTTGGCTGCTAACTGCTAATGGCTAACCTCACAATAAGTTGCTTGTTTAACTCTTAGTAAATTCAAACGTGAAAAAAGAAATGACAAAAAGTAAGGAATGTTTGAGTCTCATGTTATTTGTGTGTTCACGCAGACTGGAGACTCTTCTAAAAGTGACTGAAAGGTGAATTTTGTATAAGAGTTGCAACCCACCTGTTTGTGTTACATTTACAGTAGGTATCACATTCTTCCTTATCATTAGGGGACACTAAGCTACTACTTCTTTATTCAGGTAGATAGCGTGAGGAGGTCAGCTTTGCGTTTTGGGAGAGCATGGTTGTTATTATTGCTGTTATTATTATTATTATTATTATTATTATTATTATTATTATAATTTGAATTGTTTCGCACGGTGGTGTAGTGGTTAGCACTGTCACCTTGCACCGCCAGGGTCCGGGTTCGATCCCCGGCCAGGCTCGATTCCCGTCTCTGTGTGCATGGAGTTTGCATGTTCTCCCCGTGCTTGGTGGGTTTCCTCCGGGAACTCCAGGTTTCCTCCCACAGTCCAAAGACATGTAGGTTAGGCTAATTGGCGTTCCCAAATTGCCTGTAGTGTGTGTGTATRTGTGTCTGTGCCCTGCGATGGATTGGCACCCTGTCCAGGGTGTACCACGCCTATTGCCCTAAGTCTCCTGGGATAGGCTCCAGGCCCCTCGTGACCCTGAATCCAGGATTAAGCGGTATAGATGATGAGTGAGTGAGTGAATTGTTTCTACATTTTTTTTTCTCTCTCTAACAGTTCATGGTTATTCTGAGTTCAGCTTCAATAACAAGTTGCTTTTTCTGGCCACCCAGCTGTTTAGTCCCATTCCTGTGAGTTTTTGTCACAGTGTGTATGGAAATGCTTTCACCATTAAACATCGGTATAGATGATGAGATGACAACAATTCTTTCACAAAGTTGACAGTTCATCAGTACTCTTCAAGATTTTGATAAGGTGTTAGACAGTTCTTAAACAATTCTAGTCATTTCAAATCTCCTTAGTTGCTTTTTTATTCAGGCCCATAATTTGGCACACCTGAAACTTTTTATCCAGGCAGTATATCACTAAATGTAGAGTGCTACAGTATATTTCTCCTTCCTGTTTGCTCTTTCCTGTCTTGATCCCACACTGCTTCAGTTACACGGAGGTCAGGGGAGAGGTGGTTGATTTTTAATACTCTATGGGTTCCAGAGGACCTCCACCCCAAGTAGATGTTAATCATTTTTAGTGTGTATTGTCAGTCGTTTTCTTCAAGATACAGATTATTAAAAACAGATTATATTGTTCATTATTCATCATTCCATTGCTATCACGTATATGATTCACAAAAGACTCCAGAGATCAGTGCTTCCCCTAAGTTCTCCTTCTGTTATTTTTCAAAGCAATCTCTGTCTCTGGTTCTTGCACCATGCTTTTTGAGGATTATCCTAGTACTACAGCTTCTGCTTTGATCTTTTACCTAAATATCTTGTTACTGCAACATAGCCGACTCACAGCTGAATCATTGGCTTTAGTGATAGGTCACATTTCTTCTGTCTTTTAAGGGACCTGTCTTCTTTGCCGTTCAGCTATACCCTTTCAGGGGTCGCCACAGCGAGTCATCTGCCTCCATCTAACCCTCTCCTCTGTATCCTTTTCACTCACACAACCAACTTCATGTCCTCTCTGACTGCATCCATAAATCCGCTCTTTGGTCTTCCTCTAGACCTCTTGCCTGGCAATTTCAACCTCAGCATGCTTCTATCAATATGCTCACAATTTCTTCTCTGAGTCTCCGAAACATCTAACATGCGTTGTCCCTATGATGGACTCATTCTTGACCCCATCCTTGTTACCCCCAAAGAGAACCCCCAAGGAGAACTCTGCTTCCTGTCTGTTCTTCAGGGCCTCTGTCTCTAAGCCGTAGAGCATCGCTGGTCTCACCACTGTCTTGTACACCTTTCCTTTCATTCCCTCTGATACTCTTTTATAACACAAAACACCACACTTTTCTCCATCCATTCCAACCTGCCTTTCCACACACTCCATTGCTCTGGACCGTTGACCCTAAGTACTTAAATTCCTGAACATTCTTTACCTCTGCTCTCTGTAGCCTTACCATTCCACTTGGGTTCCTCTTATTCACACACATGTATTCTGCCTTGCTGTGGCTAACCTTCATTTCTCGGCTTTCCAGTGCATACCATTCTTTACCTCTCTAGATATTCCTGTTCTAGACTGTTCCCTGCTCTCGCCACACAGCACAATGTCATCTGCAAACATAGTCCATGGAGACTGCTGTCTAACCTCATCTGTCATCCTGTCTATCACCAGAGCAAACCAGAAGGGGCTCAGAGCTGATCCTTGATGCAGACCTACCTCCACCTTGAACTTTTCTGTCATGCCTACAGCACTTCTCACCACTGTCTTACTCAGTCTTACTCACTGTCTTACTGTCTCTCTCAAACATGTCCTGCACTACTCTTTCTCTAAATCTACAAGGACACACACAATTCAACTCCCTATTACCTTCTCTGTACTCCTCCATCAGCATCCTCAATGCATCTTTTAAGGTACCTGTAAGGTGACTGGCACTGTTTTGCCAGTGATGCATGTCCAGTCTTATGTTTTCCTCTTTTTTCACATCTTCGCAATGTTACAAGCATTTACAAGAATTTACAAGCCTTGCTGCTCAGCACTGAGGATTTGCCCACCTTTTATATACACAGCTCAAAAAAATGAAGGGTACTCTTAGTCCCAGTTTGACTTGAACGCTCCACATCTAAACAAGGCAATTTTCTTCCTGGCTTCATGCTGTAGTTTTCCTCAAATATTGCATGTGGGCCACATCTGACATCTTACGTGTGTCCTGAGGCAACCCTGGTGCACAGACTTTCAAAATCAATAACAGCAGACGCTTGACTAATAAAACCCATGAATAAAGATCTAAAAAGAGTCATATCTGTTACCCAGTTAGTCACTTTAATAGTTACTAAAAGAACAAAAACAAGGAACAAGAAACAAAATTCATGAAGCGACGCATCCATCATTCATAGTTGCCACTGTACAAGTCTCTGGAGAAAAAACATTAGGTGGCAATAAAATGAAATCAGCTGACGACCTTGAATGACCAGGTTATCACATCTATGGAGTTTTTCTTTCCAGATGGCACAGGCATATTCCAGGACTCAAACCGTAAAAAAGAATGATTCTGGGAGCATGAGGGATCATTGTCACATTGTGTGCTGTAATCAAAATTGAATGAAATCTTACACTGTGCAAGTTTTTTTTTTTTAGCTTTTTTAGGTAGGTACAGCAAAACTGTGCCAAAATTTGAGTAAAACATATTAGGTAAATGCACCTCTCTATGTAAAACATGTGTACCGCCATACCAAGAAATGCTATGATTTGGTTTTCTGAAAGGCATCCAAATACTAATAACGGTTGTTGTTTTATTGTAATTTTGGGTTTTCATGCCTTATAAAGACAAGATGGCAGAGATTGTCTTGTCTTGTTGTCCTCTCTTGACTTCCTTGTTGGCCTGCTTTGTAACATTTTAACTTTATTGAAAGTTAATTACGTATGATACATTTAAACTTAAATACTTATTTAGACTTTTTCCAAGAATTATTTTTTTTTACTTTTCATGGTTGTTATTTTTAGTGCAAAAAGATCAGAGTCAAAAAAGTTACCATATACAGTATAGGGTAATCATTTTCCCCAAAAGTCCATATATAAAAATTATGTTTAAAATATTTTTTTTTTTCTCTGTTCTTGAGGTACTGATACAGCCACTTGTAAGTTACCAAATACGGTTCTTCGCCTGATTAAGGGTTGAGCACTTTAAATGTGCCACGATTTGTTAGAAAACAGCAGGAGCTGTAATACATGATGATTTATGACCATAATGCATCTTGATTTTAAATTTTTGGATTTCACAGCATAATCACAGTACAACCAGTAAAACTCATGTCAATGCAAAAGTATCCTATAATGGTAAAATATCCCATACATTACTGACCTTCTGTTAATGCCTATGATCGATAGAATTGATTTACCCATTTCTCATATTCTGAATTATCTTGAGCATTTGAGTAACAGATTTTAAATGTGTTGACAGTCATGCATGGGACATTCAGTAGGTTACATGTTACTTTACTCCACTTGACTGTGTATCTCACTGGACGTCTCTCTACAGAAATTAACCAAGCTGTGTCTCTGATGCTTCCTTTTAGATTGTTTTAAAATACATTCTTAGTACATTTCTAAGTTTCTTCAGTGGTAAGTTGTTTGACTTGTTGTCCCATTATTATGATAAGTAATAATTCCATTATGTACTGTATGACTTGATTCATTTCACAATTAAATCCAGGATTTATTAAGATATCTGTATTTGCAAATAAAATAATTATAGTCAGTTTAAATTATGATATACTGTCTGTTGTTGAATGAATCCAATTATTTACTGCCTATCTTTATAAATCCTAATTGTTTTCCTTTAATATAAAATGTGTGTTCTCTAAGTCTTGTGTTTTTTTTGTTGTTGTTGTTTGGATTTGTCCTGTAATTTTCTTTTAGTTATCTCTCAATTGGTCTAAAATATAAGCTTTAGACACAATTTGTTTACGCCAGTAATACACTGCTCAAATGGTGGGAAGACGATGGCGGGAATAATCAACTTGTTTTTAGAACTGACTCCTTTATTGCTGTCTTGTTTTACCTCTACCTCATTTTTATTCCAATTCTTTTCTTTTATATTTTTATTCTGTGTCTATAAATATACTGTAGTTAAACTGTAAAGATGGAGTGTCTGTACATTGAAGATATTCGTGAAAATAATTTGCGTAAGCCTGTTTGTCTGTTTGTTTGTGCACACATCATGTAAAAACCTACTAAACAAATTTTAATGGGGTTTTCACAGGTGTATTTGGCCAAACACGAGGTAACATTTAGGCTTTGTTTCATTGCAATCGGCTGGCGGGAAGAGAAGATATCTCACACCTTCATTCCGCTCACTTTACGGTAACACGTAAAAAATGTAATTAATTACGGAATTCAACACTTGCAGCAGGTATCACTTTCCATCAGGAATTTATGTAGTTGAGGAACTGGCATGTAATGACTACAGAGTTGTTTTTTGGTTTTGCTATGTGTCTTAATAAAGTCAGTAAGGTATACAGTAGGCTGAAATTGAGCTACACTCAATATGATGCTATCACTGTCGTGCTTCACTGTAGTGATCTCAGGGTGAAGAGCATCGGTAGAGATTCCACAGACAGTGAGCAATTGTCATCCAAAATAAATTGCTTTAGTCTATTTGAATTTGAGCCAGGTTGGAACAATACTATAACTGACTGAAGACATGCCAGACATGTTGATGCAAACTCTGAGCACAATGGCTGCAGTAAAATCTTCCAAATATACAGTATCTCTTAAAGTCCAAAATGATGTCCAAAAAAGAAATTGAGCCAGAAACTAGAAGCAAGTTACACATCAAACTTCATGTTCACGTCCTAGTAAACACTTAAGCTCACAATTATGATTGATTGCTGTTGCCAGTCATTCAGTGTCAAACATTCAAGTGTCACTCTCCTCATATTTTCCATCCCATACTATATTTCACAACCGTGAAAAAACACAACTGGATTACCACAAAGAAGCCTAAACCTCCTTACCTCATCCTTCATGGGCCAGAGAACTGCCAGAAGAGCTGGTCACATTCCATGAAAAACACTAAAGTAATGTAGGGAAACTCCTGGATCAGAGATATTTAAAGCAGAATGATTCCAGAAAAATAAGGCATAGACGGACGGATGGACAGACTGATAGATTGATACCTACCAGTTCGGTTAATGCCATATAACTTTTTATTCCTGCGCCATACAGTTTTTACGTAAACAGGTATCTATGCAAGTCTTATCCAACAACAGGAGTTTAAGTTTCTGCACAGTTATTACTATGCTAGAAATCCACAACATGCTCGGAAATTGGTATAACAACCTGATTGTAACGAAAATGTACAGTAATCATTAGTCTTTCTGACACTCACTCATCTTGTGTTTGGTGTTAATTAGCCTGAGGATCAAATTTGCTTTTTATTAACCATGTGTTTTTACCAGGCGGTGAACATTTTAATCTCTTTCATAATAATTCATCAACAAGCTGAGGAAATTAGTCATCTTTACAGTTACACACTTCCCATAGCAACCTTTAAGCATTTTTTTAAAACAAATGTCAGATTTTGAGGAACCAGTATATCATTCAAAACTAAGGTTCTTTTTCATAACATGAGATACGTTTCTTGATGATTGCTAAAACCTTAGATATTTCTAAGAAATTAATCAGTAGCAAGCCTTTAAAGGTTAATATAATCAGTCATATCCACAACCAGTGCACTAAACAAAATACTAAAAAAACATTTCTGTTAAAATATTCCATGCAAAAATATWATTATAAATACTGTACATAAATAAATTAAAAAACTTAATTTTCTTCTGGTTTCCTGGTAGAGGTAAGCCCTGATTCTCTGTCCACAATGACAGATCTGCAGATGTTCCCTTATAACAGTATTACTGTATATTTCCATTAGGTCCTACTGTAGGTCTTTCCCAGAGATTCCATCCAGTGGGATTTGAATATGATCTCATAAATAAGATTCAAATATCAGGATATTTGATTTTCCAGAATCCTGGAAAAGATCAGAATGCTTCCTTCAAGTAAAGGGGAGGGACCTTTCTCTTGGTGGGATAAAATATATATTTGGATCTTATTCATGAGATCATATTCAGGAGAAACTCCGAGTAGAGATCCTAATCCGAATCAAAAAGAGGCAGTTGAGGTGGTTTGGGCATTCCCTCCTGGTTGGTTCCTTCTGTAGTGGCAAATCCCACTGAATGGAAACTGTGGGAAAGACCTACAGTAGGACCTAATGGAAAGATAGTACTGTTAGATGGGAACCTGGGAACCCAGATCCGCTGGCAAGAGCTGGAATCTGTCATTGTGGAGAAAACCATGGTATGAGTTGCTGAAAATGACTTGGCGATATTCAGGTATTCAGATATAAGATGATGGTTGTGGTCCTATACAAGATGTGCTGCATTCAAGGCAAAGTCATAACTTGTAATTTGTGCTTGCCGACTTGGTATAGACTTCTGAAGTACAATTCCTTCCACATTTACAATCAACATGGCTGCTTCAAGTCAGTATGTTTACATGCACAGTTTAAGTTACGCTAACAGGGGAATTGATTTATTGACCGAAGTATTTCCGATTCTGCTACTATAGGCAGTGATATTCCCCTTACAGCTTGTTAGTATTGTATTCCCAGTTGACCTGTTGTGTCACAGACCAACACAATCGGCTAATGGAGTAAGCTAGCAGCAAACTGGGAGCATGTTGAGTGGTGAAAACATGGAGAACTTTACAGCTCTGTACATTGACATGTAATCTGACATGTAACTGTAATCACCAACCTTAGAGCCATCACTAACATTAGCCGGCTTCCATGTCGCTAAGCTACTTGCTGCTATCTAATCTTGTTTGAATCCAGAATACTGCATTTCATGTGGTTAAAGAAGCTTTTAATGAGCTTTGCATGTTTTAACAAAGCAAACACAAGATACTTTTAAGGAGGTGTCAATAAAAATAAAAAAAAATTCCACAAACATCCTGAGGTGGGAAATGAAGTAATAAACCTGCACATGACCACTTACAAGGTGCCAAGAATGGACCTTAAATATACAGTAGATGCAAAAGGGTTCAGGTGAATGTAGACCAGAGACAAATTTAAAAAGACAAATAATTACGTTCATTTGGATGATTCACTGTATGTCAGCTCGGACTTAYCCAGTAAGAGACGTCTAACATTGTTTCTTCACCAGTTGGTGCTCTCGGACCCAAACCCACTTCCTTTTCTCCAACACTTGTGATTAAGGGTTCCAATATCCTTTAGGTCTTTTCCAAAAAAAGCCTCAGACTTTACAAAAATTACATTTTAACCCAGATGTCAGCCAACATGAACATGTCAATATGTAATTCAAGTACATAGAAAGGGTGAGAGTTCAGGGAACTGGCTCCTCAATAAAAATACACACACAGACACAGACACACACACACACACACACACACACACACACACACACACACTCATTCGCTCAGAAGATCAGAGCAATTTCACACACCAACCTGAAATTATTATAATAATATAATATTCAATTATTTATCTTGTGTACCGTACAGCACAGTGAATTTTTTTTTTCATATTTCCCAGTTAGGAAGCTGCGGTCAGAGCAGAGTGTCAGCCAGGATACAGCGTCCTTCGAGAATATATATGTASGGTTCAGGGCCTTGCTCAAGGGCAACAGTGGCAACTTGAACTCCCGACTTTCCGATCAGTAACCTGGTAACCSACAACCTTTTGAGCAACCGCTGCCCCATATTTTGTTTTCTGTCATTTACTGTTTCTTATCTTTGCTGCTACTTACACGTGTTTTTCTCTGTTACTCCTTATCACAAGGTATTGCATTGTGTTATTTTGTTGTTCTTGTTTGCATATTTGCAAGTGCACTTTATGTCCTCTTTTGATGTCTTCTTTGTCTTTTCTATAGATCGTAGATAGTTGTTAATTATGTATGTATGTAGTATGTATGTACTGAACTGTATATGATTAAAATGACTTGACTTGACTTGAGTTGTGACTGTACACAAGATGTCAAACTTAATATAGTATCAGCTTAATATAGACCAATACTAATGTCTTTTAATCGGTTACTTTAGGTCGAGCCTGGCTAGTCCCGTACATGACATCAGTGAATGTCTCTTGCATCTCATTTGGTGATCTGGGAATATAAAAATGGACAAATGTAATTTCAATCTTATTATGTATAACACTGGAGTGAGGTGGACCTCCACTCTGCATGGAACACCAGTCATGTGACACCATAAAAATAGAAAGATTTATGCTTTTCTAGTTATTATTTAAGGAATTTATTTTGACTATTAGTTTAAACATGCAGAATAATGCAAACAGTTTTATGCCTATTCTTATTATCAATTGTAGTCAGGAATGCAGCTGTACTAATAAAGCTTTGAGTGTTTGACCAAAATAAAAGGACACATTCAGCAAATAAAAGATCAAATATCTCAGCAAATTTAATCTGAAAAACAAAACAAAACAAAAAAAACTTTCTGAAACAGGGAAGTAGTTTTGCAACTACATGTGGGTTATGAAATTTGCCAATTATACAACAGGAAATGATCACACCTACCAAAATAATGTAATCTGGACAGTGCAGTAGGAGGTGATGGAAATGATTACCACACTCAGTGTGTGTGTGTGTGTGTGTGTGTGTGTGTGTGTGTGTGTGTGTGTGTGTGTGTGTGTGTGTGTGTGTGTGTGTACTTTATGTGAACACGTATGTCAAGATGTCCCAATAAAATCATGTAGTATTGTAGAATCTTGTATTTTTCTGTAAATGTTTAATAATTATCTTTGTTAGGCGGTTTTCCTTGCGAATGCCAGGTTAATAAAGCATTGCTGACAGTTACTAGCTATGTAGCAAGTCAGATTTTAGATTTATCAGGTTAGATATTGCTAATTCATGATATTTTACTAGATTGTGTTAAGGGTAGCATGGTGGTTTGAGGTTAGCAGTGTGCTCCTGCACCTCCAGGCTTTGAATCTGGCCCCTTATGTGTATTCATGGAGATTGCATTTTTCCACATGCTTGCTGGGTTTCCTCCAGCACTCTGGCTTCATCCCATAGTCCAAAGACATGGCGTTTCCAAGTTACATGTAATGCATGTATTGTGATGTGATTGAATGTGATTGCCCCCTGCGATGCTTAGGCAGCCAATCCAGAATGTCCTCTATCTTGTGCCTTAAGTCCCTTGCTATAGGCCCTAAGTCACGTGGGACAGGCTCCAGGACCCCCGCGACCCTGCGACTGTCATACAGGATAAAGCGATATAGACGATAAGTGAATGAGTGAGTAAAAGAAATTTACCACATAGAAATGTGACATTTTGATCATTTAAAAAAAATATTTAAAAAATTTACTTTTTAATATCTAAATATGTTTAACATTGGCAACTGGTTTGCCTTTTTATTTATTTCATTTGTTTTACTGGATCCTTTTATTTTGATTTTTTTTTTTTTTTCGAATTTGATACATTATCTTCATTCCAATAAGATGACAATTAGAATTTCCTATTACCCCTGACTGTAAAACTGTAAAAGTATAGTTTTAAAGACATTCAATAAAATGCTGGTTAAAAAAAAAAAAAAAAATTTATAAGGAAGGTGCGCCCTCTGCTGGTCATATTAATTCATCACCGCTGCGTGCTTATGCTCCACGGAAGCTAACTGCTATGGAAAATGGTACTGAGGTAGTTCTGAAATGTGTGCAACGAAACCCAGCCATCATTATGTGAACTGAAAATGAATATAATTTACTTATGACAGGGTTAGATTCAGAAAGTTACCTCACATGTTCTCTTCTTGTCCAAAGCTTCTGACCCAGTCATCACCACCTTATTGTCTGATTCACTTAATATTCTGTCCGTCCTGACAGAACAAAATGTGTTGTTGTTAACATTTGCTCAATAGATACTAATAGGATACACAGAATGTAATGAAATACACAGTTTGTATGTGCAGCATATTACCTGTTAGCTAAAATAAAATTTTGTAAGGTTGAGGTTTTGTAAGGTACACCTTGTTTACGCTAAGTTGTGTTTCTTTTGTTGTCAGCCAAATACTGTACACTCCCTGCTCAGTAATCAGAGAAATYGAGCTCCAGCGTGATTAAAAATCACTTCACGGGTGACAATATGAAGTAATCCCAGTATAAAACTGGGCAGTGGTACCTCTGAGGGTTAAGGCACTGGGTTACTGATCGGAAGGTTGGCAGTTCGAGCCCGAGCTCCACCAGATTGCCATTGTTGGGCCCTTGAGAAAAACCCGTAACCCTTCTGCTGTATCACGGCTGACCCTGCGCTCTGACCCCAGTTACGCTGGGATATGCGGAGAAAGAATTTCACTGTGCAGTAATGTATATGTGACTAATAAAGGCTTAAACTTACAAATATTCAGTTTAGATTTTCTAATTAATATCTATTGGTGCCATGTATTGTTTACATTAAGCAAATAGCTTATTGGTAGCTTATTTGAAAGTAGTTTATTAAATCCGGCACATAACTGTTCATGACATGGCTTTTATAGCACGTATAGCCACGCCTACATCAAGGGATAAAGTGTTAAATTCATCCAAAAAAAAATAAAAAATGCTAGATGCTTTGACTTAATCTGGCACAGAACTGCTCATAACCTCACCTCAATCAATATTTGATTTCATTTATGGCGCAGGTTTGAGAAGAACTGTCATTGTCAAGTTTCATTCAGTTCTGTCAAGCTCGATTTGATTGATGCTGTGACACAATCTGGCTGGACAGACAGACAGACAGACAGACAGAAATTTTCCTGTGACCGATTTCTGGTCCTCCAATGTATTAAATGTAAAGATATCATTGAACGAGTATAATATAATAAGTATAATGTACTAATATTAACTAATGTATAGAAAAATATTTCTTTTATTAATGAAGATAACTAAATGAATGTGAAAATGGAGAGTAATAGGATTACTGATAAGTAAGAGTCACTAGTATTGGTGAAACTAATATTCCACTATTCTTACAGGCGCCTACTGAAAAATTCATCTTGGTCAGAGGAGTGACCAGCTGCCAAAGCACCGGGCGGGGCATGCTGGTCAAACCGTGCTGGTAACGTGAAATAGACGGGGTTTGATTAAATGTTACATAGTAGACACATTGTTTTTAAGGAAGTAACAACACCAAGGTGATTAGAGACTCTCAAACACTTGATCAGTTTAGACTGCTGGGAAATAACTTGATGGTCTACTGCTCAGTTTGACCAACTCAACCTGTGTTTTAGGAAGCTGGTGAAACCTCGCTGGATTTTTCAGCAGCTTCTACATTCTTCAATTTAAAAACGTTCCAAAACAAGGTTATCAACACACCACTGTAGATCAAACTATATTTTCTTTCTTTTTATAATACAGGTTACGTGAAAGCTGCTTTGGCTTCATAGATATCAGTAAGCAGGGCCAAGAAAAGCCAACAGCCAAAAGAAGAAAAAAAGAGAGAAAAAAACTTGTGAGGAATCAAGACTCAGCAGGGGGAGCCCTTCATCTTCTGCCTGTGATCTATCAGCTTGGAATGTGCAGTTTTAATGTGATGAAAACATGAGTGATGGGTGATTATTCTCCAATAACACACATCCCAAAGTGATTTATGTCTTTTATACCACAGCATTTAGTAATAAAATAATAATAATTGATTAAATGTTACCAAGAAAATCGAAAGTGCAAAATCCTCTGTCCTGTTAGACTTTTCTAACATATAGAATATTACAAAGATTTTTTTTTAACTGTCAAATAAACTTCTTACAGAAACAATCACCTGTTTATGATTATTATCAGTTATCACTGTTGGGCCCCTGAGCAAGGCCCTTAACCCTCAGCTGTTTAAATGTATAATGAGATAAAACATGTTCCAAATGTCATAAATGTAATTTTGGTAGATTTTATGTCATACAAGTCCCATCTAAGTTTCTAATATAGAACTGATAATGCTGATAGGGTGACCAACTTTTTAAAGGAAGCTAGATTAGACCACATTGAAAAATAAACAATATTGAAATAGCTGCAAGAGGATATCACCTGACCGCTATAGGTGTGACACGCACAAGATGATATTCATAAAGCTCTGCCTCTTTTTTGACACTTCATATAAAGATTCTTTCATTAAAAACCAAAGCAAAAACCTGTTGCTTGTTTGCTCTGATAAAAAGTTACAAGATAACTTCCAGGTCTGACAGACTCTTTGCTCTATGCATATTCTATGCATATATTATGTGCAGTGGTGCTTGTGCTTTGTTTCTTAATATCTTAATATGATTCCTCGATTACTGCAACTGTCGCCTGTCATGCATTCGAACAAAAGGAACAGGAAGGAGCACCTTTTAACGTATCAGACTAGAAATGGCAACAGTGCTGCGATAATTTGTCTTAATATGAACCTAACCTCTAATAGTTTATGCTAGAGGGTACTATCAGCTCCGCCCACATTCAGATCCTGCCGTCTGCGTGCTACCATTAATCTGTGAATGGAGTGTGCAGTCAACTTCTGCCCTGCCTACTGGTACGTTCAGTGACAAGGTACAGTATGTCACAAAAGTTGGAACACCCCTCACATCTCTGCAAATATTTAGTTATATCTTTTCATAGGACAACACATAAATGTACTCACTTTTGTTGCCAGGGGTGCAGCTATTACTGGCTGTATTTTTAGTTATTTTGAGGGGACAATAAATTTACACTGCTGTACAAACTTTACACTGACTACTTTTCATTGTGTCAAAGAGTCATTTATGCAGTGTTGTCCTATGAATAGATCTAACTCAATATTTGCAGAGATGTGAGGGGTGTACTCACTTTTGTGACATACTGTACACAAAGACATGCCCAAAGTCTGGCGCTACCTATTGTGACATTCGGTGATGTACACCCGCCACACACACCCACGGTATGACATAAAAGCTGACATTCGGCAGGGAACGCCTGTGACCGAACTACTTGTGCAAGAACATTCCGGCCACCATATGCGCTCACCTAGGGAACACCTGTGACACGCCTGTGAAAGAACTACGTGTACAAACACTGACTGGCCACCGCCCACCGCTCAAACACCGCGTGCCACCCAGACAGAATTTCTGTTCTTTATCACTCATTCATTGTCTATACCGCTGTATTCAGGGTCGCAGGGGGCCTGGAGCCTATCCCAGGAGAGTTAGGGCACGAGGCAGGAAACACCAGGGTGTCACTCCATCGCAGGGCGTACACACATACACTCACATACTACGGGCAATTTGAAAACGGTAATTAGCCTAATCTACAGGTCTTTGGCTTGTGGAAAGAAACCGGAGTATCCGGAGGAAACCCACTAAGCTTTATATATAGTCTTTATATACTTTATAATATATGTACTGTGTGTATATATATATATTACAAAGACTGGAGAATGGTGACTGTTCTAATTCCGCACAAAAAACTAATGCTTGCCATAGCGGAAAGAAGAAAGTAAAACATCACACTAAAATCCTGATGATAAGTCTGTGAACAATGAAATTTAAAGTGGGTGTGGGATTGACCTTTTGTCTGGGAGATGAAACAGTCCACCATATTTAACATTTTTAAATAAAAAATAACATGAAAATATCTGTGATGTGCATGAACGTGTGGAGTAAAGATGCTTTTTTTTCTTTATTTATATATTAAAATTGTATTTCTTTTATTTGTTGCCTCAGGGCAACATTATGCAGTTAGATCACTTTTGTTTGAACAATAACCTGCATGGATGGAAATGTGCAGGGATGCTGTTCAATACGTTTTATATATATATATATATATATATATATTATGTACATTATGTACATATTGTTTACATATTGTGCATTTGCGCAGATAGTTCCGTCACAGGCGTGTCATAGGTGTCCCCCCCACTTCCTCTATTCGAATTGTAGGCTGTGTCATCAACAACTTTTATGTCATACTGTGAATGTGTCACAGGCATTCTATCCAATCTAACAGTAGGCAGCATCGTCTATGGCAAAATGTGAATCCCTTTGGGTATAATGGTTTAGTCATTCTTTCCAGTAATTAAATTGGAGCACACCCTGTCACCGAGGATGAAAGGTGGGAAATCCTCAATGCCCCCTGTCCTACTGTGGTAAGAAAGTACAATTAAAAATATGGGTGGGGTGGATCTGCTGGACTCTCCCATTGCACTGGTCAGTTCAAAGAAGTGGTACCACTGGCTGGTGTTTCACTTTATCGACATGACCATCGTGACTGCTTGGATGCTTTACAAGAGAGATTGCAGCAGCATTGGCATGAAAAAAARGGAAGGAACAGATGAGGCTTTATACTTTCAATTTGTATATCGCAGAACGCTTGTGCAAAAGTGTCAAGAATCTGGCAAGAGAGGTTATCCCAGTTCCACAACTGCTGGGGGGGTGCATGGCGGGGGGATGTTTAAAAAAGGAGAGAAAGGACCCGCCACACCCAGTTCGGTTTTTGAAAAGGAAATGCGAGGGAGATGCAAGGTACACTAAAGCCAAGTGCCGAAAAATGTGACATCCACCTCTGTTTCACATCCACAAGCAACTGTTTCCTGAGGTTCCATACAGAATAATAGACTGTGCTTTAAAAAAGAAAATACAGTACCCCAGAGGAACACATTCAGAAACATCAAAACATACCTCAGCTAATCTCTAAGCCACTGATCAATGAACCATTTGTTGCTTGACATGTTCCTCAATCCACTTATTATATTATATAGAAAACCTGAGCATGTTGTTGCCCTGAGGCAACAAACCAACACCTGGTGGGGGGGGGGGGCACATTTTATGATTGATATATTATCAGGGACCTCAAAGCTCCTAAAAACTATTGTGAAACCATTTTTTCCTTCTAAAATAAAAATCCATCCCAGTTGTGTTAGCGGTAATAGTTTTACTCTTATGGCTGCTTCGTGTACTGTATGTGTGTGTGTGTGTGTGTGTGTGTGTGTGTGCATATACTACTGTGTATGGCTTACTTTTGTAGAATAATCACTACATTTCTCAGAAAGGCTAAGACCTCTTCAGTAGCAATAAAGTTTAACAGACTATTTACAAAGTATTCTTGTGCTTCCCTCACAAGGAAGACGAAAGCAAAGATCACTACAATGGACAAAAGTCCTTTCTATGATTTCAAGCTCACCCATGCCCAAAAGCAACAGTACAGTAAGCATGCCATATGTGTGTGACATGCTCATATTTAAAAGAAAAAAGGCCAGTGGTAAACCCTAGGGCAGGGGTATCAAACTCAGTTCCTGGAGGGCCGCAGCCCTACAGAGTTTTGTTCCAACCATAATTAAAAGCACCTGATCCAACTAAACAAGTCATTAAGGCTTATTTGAAAACTACATAGTATGTATGTTGGAGCAGGGTTGGAACAAAACTCTGTAGGGCTGCGGCCCTCCAGGAACTGAGTTTGAGACCCCTGCCCTAGGGTCTTCAGCTAAAATCTTCTAATATACTTTGGAAATAAAAATGAAAATTGTAGCACTTTTTGTAGCACTGTGGTGTAGTGGTTAGCACTGTCGACTTGCACCTCCAAGGTTCGGTTCCTGTATCTGTGTGCATGGAGTTTGCACGTTCTCCCAGTGCTTGGTGGGTTTCCTCGCACAGACCAAAGACATGCAGATTAGGCTAATTGCTGTTCACAAATTGACCTGTGTGTGTGTGTGTGTGCGTGCGTGCGTGCGTGCGTGCGTGCGTGCGTGCGTGCGTGCGTGCGTGCGTGCGTGCGTGCGTGCGTGCGTGCGTGCGTGCGTATGTGTGTGTGTGTGTGCCCTGCAATAGAATGGCAGCCTATCCAGGGTCTACAAGGGTCAAGGGTACAGGGTCTACGTGCCTCAAGTCTCCTGGGATAGGCTCCAGGCCCCCGGCGATCCTGAATACAGGATAAAGCGGTATAGTCGGTGAGTGAGTGAGATTGGATCACTTTTAAAAATATATATATATTTATTCATTTATTCATTTATTCATGTCAAAATTTTATGCAGAACGTAAAGAATAACAAACACTAAATAGTCTATATTACACAATCAATATTTCTCATGACCACCATTTACCTAGCATTATATTCATTCCCTCAGGTAGAATGCCATTACTCTGCGGATGTTCCAAGTATTTTGAAGAATTTGCTACAGTTCAATTCAATTCAATTATATTTGTACGCCGCTTTGAACAATAAAAACTGTCACTAGGCAGCTTTACGGAAATCCGGATTTAGACCTAGATCCGTAATGGAACAAGCCAGAGGCGACAGCAGCGATGGAAAACTCCCTGAGATCACACGAAGAAGAAACCTCGAGAGGCCTCAAAAGGAAATCCGTTCTCTTCTGTATCCCACTGAAGAGCAATCTATTAGATATAGGGTTATATAGTGTGATAGGGTTTTAATAGTGTGCATTGGGCTATTATTTTTGGAGAAGGAAATTACAAAAACACCTGTTAGTGAAAACCAAGGCCAAATATAGAATGCATGGTTAAAGCACATTACTGAGCTGCATTTCGTTTCTGTATGTTCTGTATATATTGTGGTACAGACCACGTTTTTTACTAGAGAGGAGCAAACGGGGTGAAATCTGCCTGGACGTTGGTGGTCCTCGCTGTTTGAAAACAAAGAAGGCTGTTTTGTTTCAGGTTTTTTTTTTTTTGCTTTTTTTTTCTGAAGTATAATCTCTGACAGATTTGATTATCTACATAATTACTAAAGTCTTTCTTCTACCTAAAATGGAGAGCACAAAAGAATTATTTTAATGCTGTCGCTTGGCACACGTCTATGAGCTCCACTTGTATTCCTAGAATTAGAGGGACAAAACAAGAACAAACACACGGTCTCTCTCTCTCACACACATACATTAGACAAAAGCACTGGACATTACTGACCACCCAAGACTACAAGTACAGTGATGGAAGCCTTCACCGAGCCCAAATTGTGCCTCCGTGCCTGTCTTTGTGTGAGTGTGTGTGCCAGCTTTACCCCCCCCCCACTCCGCTTCCCCGGGTGTTTGTCCTGTCCGCTTGCATTTGACTCATAGGAATGACAGCGTGCAGGCCCACCTACTTCGAGTGCCACTTTTCTGGTGTCATTCTGCTTCTGCTCTCCACAGCAGAACTCATCATGTCCTACCACCGGCGGGTCCCAGCCGGAGAAATAAAAATAACCTTCACCGAGTCCATATGCACGGATATGTTAAATATAACTACTACATTATTCTGAGATAACACGGAGTCTTTTTTTGTTCGGCTTTCAGCCTTAAGGCTTCTAGATGTTAAGTAGAAGAGCACCTAAATTTGGCTAAATGATCACAGTTTCAGTCAGGCTTAGTCAGCTTCCTATATTTGTAGTCCATATGGGCTGAGTCATGCATGAGTCACTTCTGTAACTTAGTTTGAAGTTATTTGTAGAGTAAAAGTAAAGTGGATTTAAAAAAAAGTTTTAATCCTAAAGACAATCTGAGTCTGAAAAGATGATGGCTGCTGTTTGGTGATGTCCTGCTTACTTAGCAACGAAATAGCATGTTGGATCGAGCATCTTTGGTAGATCTTGTACAGAGTCATGGGGGGATCCGCAGCCTATCCCGRGAGACTTTAGGCATGAGACCCTAGACAGGGTTATAGTCCACACACAGCTGTATTCTGGTTTAACCTGTGCTCTGACCCTAACTACCTAACTGAGATAAGTGCAAAACAATAATTTCACTGTGCTCTCCAGTACATGTGACAAATAACCGAATCTTAATCTTAAAGAAAATAAGAAAATAAATCTTTTCTAGAACAAACTGCTGACTATTACCTGTCTCCTGGTGCTAGTATAACTAGTATACCTGCGTCCTCTTCTCATTTCATCTCATCCTGTTTGGGAAACTCAGCTTTTGATTGACAGCTTCTGCGTCACTTCTTCAGCTCTTAATCATATTTAAATAAAGCTGAAATGCTTCTATTGTGGATTTGCCTGGGTATCTGGTTACGTTACTCAAACCCGTACCTTTCTATTTACTGCACGCACTCCCATAGGGACAGATCAAACACACACTCACACACTCACACACACACACAATGTCTACAAGGCACTTAATTTCCTTATGGAAAAAAATAATGTAAAAGTCATTAAATGTTGGGCCAGACAAAGTGTTATTTGAATTAATGACCGACGCTGTGATTGAGACCTGCGGCTTTAAAAAAAGAAAAAGAAAAAAGACTTACATAAGATTATATTTATGTACAGACAAGCAACAAAAATATTTTCTAAGAAAGTCATTTCAGTAGGACACATGGAAAAAGGACTGAATAAACAGTTGACCTGAATCAAAGTGAAAAGATAATGCCACAACAAAATAGGTTTTGTTCTTTCAGTTTCCAAGAAATGTAATGTTTTCAAGCCCAGACGATGTAGAAGGCTATTTATTCACACGATTTGGAGAGGAAAAAGACTAGTGTGGTGTCTCAAAGCAGCTTTGATTGCTATATTTCTGATGTCTTGCTGTCCGCTTTTCATCCTTTCATCCACAGTTTCAGCAGTCAGTAGTATATAAGTATTTACTTTTCTGAATATAACTCGCTGTTAATTGTACTAAGTGAGGTGCCAGTAATAATTACACTTATATCTGTAAGGGCTTTTGTACAATTCAAACCTCTCAGGTTAGCTAGCTAGGAAAAGATTCCCACAACACTAAAACCATCACCAGGAGAACTGAATAACCTTGATTATTAATTATAATGTATATCAGTATACTGGTGACAGGCTCATGAGCACCCACAGCTCATATATGCCTGTGGGGATCAAAGGCTAATGTTGTAAATATTTATGAAAAATGTAAATGATAGCCACGATAGAAAGGAATCAAGACACCCAGTGCTTGGGCTTAGAAAGCAAAGAGTTCAAGGTTGTTGATCCAGTCTCCAAATTCCCCAGATCTTAATCCGACTAAGCATCCATGGAACACACCGGGCAAACAAGTCTGAACCATGGAGGCCTCATCCTGCAACCCACAGCACCCAAAGGAAACACCACACCACACCACACCTGCAACGGTCTTGAAGAGTCATGCCCTGAGGGGCCAGAACCAGCCCAGTAGCACAAAGGGAACCTACATAACACTTCCGGATAATGTTTTTTTTGTTGTTTTCATTTTATGGCTGATCAGTGTATTTCTTTGTAAATAGGAGGCTTTCCATTGAAAAGGTAATTCCATTGAAGACATGTCACGATCCATACATCTATTGTATGTAACGCTTATCCAATCAGAGGAGACCTGGAGGCCTTTTATCATAAATACAATGGCACATCAAGGTTGCACTGGATTTCACTTATTAGTACGGTATTATTCATGTATGCCTTTTGAAAATTATTATTATAATGTGTGACTTATAGGCTTTATGTATATTGTTTTTATACATCTTGTAGTTTTTGTTCTTAGCACTGAACGGGTATCTTTTGGTCAGTTCTCACTTTACCCTTTGCCTACTGACTTTATGTAAAATATACAATGTGCAATCAAGACTGTCTTTATGTTACTGTCTGTAATCCTGCTGGATATGTGGAATTTCCTTTGAAATTCTATGTATCTATCTATCTGGAGTCACTGGAGGCCAGGAAACTTATGGCACGAGGCCATATACACCCTAGATGGGGTGCCAACCCATCACAGGGCACAAGCACACACACACTCATCCACCCAATTATATGCTAAGAGCTATTTGATAATGCCAATCAACTCACACATCATGTCTTTGGACTGTCGGAAGAACCGCTAGTGTGATTCAAACCAATAAGCCACCGATATAACAATCTACAAGTAGTTTAAGGTGCTTCTTTTTTGTTGGTTATAATCATGAATGTAGAATGTGTGTACTTACTGCATTTGTGCTTCCTTTGCCATATACCATCATACACTGCATTAAGTATAACCTTGATTTTTCCTACAATTACCTCACTTGGCCTCATTTAGAATGTTATAGAGCATATCTAAAGGAAATTGCCCATCTAGTGCTTAGTTAGATTTGATGTGAAATAATGATCTGAATTCTTTCCATTGGATAAATGGATTGCAGTCCTGCAGAGCAAAATACAGCATTTCTCATTCTATTTTAGATATTGTTTCATAGAGTATATCTTGAAAGCTTTTATGCAAGATTTTTACAAGATTGAAAACTTTCAAAAGAGCTTGTATGTAGGAACGTTCTGGATAGCTAACATACCTAAAAACTAGAAATGGAATAATTAGAAGAATTAGGGAAAATTATCGAACTGATATACGTCGTAGACTATGTGGACGCTATTTTGGTTCTGTTCTGTACAGTGTCTTTCAACAGATTTATAATAAATCTAATAATAATAAATCTTATTAGTAAGAAGGTGCTGATTCATTTTCCATAACAGCAGCTCTGACAGTAGTGATGTCTGTAATACAAATCACAAGTTTATATTAATACGCTCATTTAAATACAACAATGTTTCTGTTTTAACAGCTCTGTCACAAAGATTTGTATGGCAGGTGACGTAGCAAATCTTAATAATAATAATAATAATAATAATAATAATAATAATAACAATAATAATAACAAACAGATAAATGCTGATATGGTGAAATGTATATAAATTATATTTATCTGGAAGGAATCTCCAGTGTCAGTGCTTTTTGACCGTAAGCTCTCCACAACAAGCAAAACGTTAGGAAAGTGCACTTTTTTATTTCCCATGAGCATAACAACCTAAGTTTTTGTTGGGGGGGGGGCTTAAAAATATGACACAGAAAAATAGGGAAGCTGGTGAGGGAATGACAGTATATACAGTATATGCTGTAACATAAGTGATGACAGAATCCGATTTCCAATACATTAACTATAACTATAAATGGTTTAAAAAAACAATATGTCTTTAATTCAGAAATTAAAAATGTTTTATTGAACATTTAATTGAAAATGTTGTTATAGAAACATAAACAGCTTCTACTCCAGAGGTTTACAAGAAGTGAACTGAACCAAACATTGCCACTGACTGTTAGGAATCATCTGCGCTATTGTGCGCTATTTTTTATTATATTTTTTTCACCACTGGGATTTTTGGCAAGACAATAAAAATCTATCTATCTATCTATCTATCTATCTATCTATCTATCTATCTATCTATCTATCTATCTATAATATATCTATTAAAATATTTGAAGAATTGAAGAAGAAACATGGCTGACATCATGGCCGATTTGAAAAGAAAGAGTCGCAAGGAAACAGAAACTGATTCTGTAAATAGGAGGCATAAAGAGACACCAAGCATTTTTTGATCAAAGTAGCATWCACATAGTATAGCAGTTTGAAGCACGGACATCACAAGATTTTTTACAGGCTTTGCATCAATTTGCATGCATTAATAATCAGCAATAGATACAAGTTTTTTTTGCAAATGCTGAGGCATACTGGTATAATCTTTAATGTTTTTACAGCATGTTATGTGTCATATTTTATGTGTGTGTGTGTGTGTGTGTGTCCTTTTTTCACAAAATGTGTGAGAGTATCTCCATATCTCCATTTCTAAAATCCCATATGAATTGGAGAACTGGTTGCCTTTCTAATACTGTATTTTTATTATTTAATTAAAAAAAATACCTAGGGCTCATCTATGATTGGTTATATCTTCACTGAGAGTGAAACGTGCATCATATTCTAGAGCATGAAGACGGGACTGGAAGTGTAGTGTTTTTAGCACACTTTATAAAGTTTAGCCTATACAGTGTCACAAATATTTATTAAGTATGAAATCTAAGTGTCAGCATCAGACTCAAACATATTTACAAGTTATTTTTTAAGCTATTTTAAACTAACATTGTTGTTAATGATGACTTTCATTTCCTTGTTTTGCAACTGATCAATGAACTAGAATCTAGATGTTCATAGGCTCTGTAGAAATGTTTGAAAGAAATGTGCATATTAAAGAACTTTTCCCTATATTTAACAAAATTAATTTTGAGATATTTTTTATGCTGTACAAATGGTTATAACTAAATAAATATTTGAATTCTGGTTTTAAAATTCAGACACTAAAATGGTCGTACACTTATTGCAATTATTTGAGGGAACATAAGATGAATACATTTAAGATTCAAGATTCTTTAATGAAATTAAAGCAATCTGTGGCTGTGCGGTGGCTGAGTGAGTAGTTCTGTCGCTTTGCACCTCAAGGGTCCGGGTTCGATTCCGAAACCACCTCTGGGTCTGTGTGCATGGAGTTTGCATGTTCTCCCCATGCYGTTTGGGTTTCCTCCCACAGTCCAAATACATGCAGATTAGGCCAACTGGCATTCCCAAATATTGTGTATGCATGTATGTCGGATGGATGGAAAGCAATCCATACAGTGCATCTCAAATATAATTTTCATAAAATTTTTAGTACAGACAAAATTATACAAATTATGCCATCGATATTGTCTCTTTATAATAATAAAAAAAAATCTTCTTTTTTTTTTTTGCTTGTGGATAGTGCCATCAAAACAAACCTCACGTTTAGGGTTATAAGTGTTGTTTGTGACCTGTGATCTGAAACGCAGCTCAAGATTCCCACGAATCCCATTCGCGATCCGTTCCAGGATTTTTCCATCACCTGAATCCAACGTAACCCACTAACGCGGTGTGTGTGTGTGTGTGTGAGTGAGTATGAGAAATCGAGGCTTGTTTACAGCGCCGGAGCTGCGATAACAGGAGCTCCACTTTACTCAGCGCTTATCGGAGATCATAACGGTGATGGAGATAATAACATCAGCGAGCAGCACATTGCTGTAGCTCTGTCGTGTGTTTAATCGCTCAGTGTTCGTTCYTGCGTGTAAAATAAACACCTAGCTCGTCGGAAACTAGCGGTTCTTGCTAACCGAAGAGGAGCTACCGATTCAAAATCACGGACTCGAGTGCGAACGCGAGGAGAGACGCGGAGAGGAGAGGGAGGAAAAAAGAAAAACGGCGATTATTTCCACACTGYTTTCACACCCCTTTTGGATTATTTCATTTTGCCTTTTTTTCTAAGGCGCTCTAGGCTTCACCCGGACAAGTTAAAAAAGTTGCCGTGTTCGGATGAAAATCAAGCGCCTCGCCGTAGTGTATGAGCGAGCCTCAACATCCAGCGTCTCCCTCTGCTAGTTAGCCGTTAGCTCGCCGAGCGCACGGGGATTTTCCGTTGGACCGGCTAAAGGCGGCTAGCTCAGCTCGGTTCGGTTCGGCTCGGCTCAGCTAGCCCCGCAAAGAAATGGAGTCAGAGGATGCGGGCTTTCAAATTCATTCCTCAGCTTATGCGGGAATTCGGATATACATCGGCTAGCGTCTGAAAACGACTTCGAGTATCAGTATCCAGCTAGCTCAGTGACCAAACTCCATGCTGAAGTCAAAGGCGAGCTAAACCCGGCTAAGCTAGCTGATCTCCGTTAGAAATTCCTATACGCACCACGCTAAAAAAGCCAGAAGCTAGCGAGACTGTGCGTTTGTGTGAGTGTGAGAGAGAGCGTGTTAAATCTTGTTTTCCCCCCCTCCAGTTACCAAGGACACTAAAAGTCCAGACATATAATTGAAAGACAATTATAATCAGTCAACTGGCTGTTTATTGTATAGCTGCCATTATTTTTTCTTTAGTTACTTCCCCCCCTCAGTGTTTACAGGAATGAGGTGTTGGACATCCAGGACTAAGGATTTGTCCTTATTCTGTACTCTGCTGCTGTTGCTGTCCCTCTCAGTTCACTGCCAGTGGTCCCCAAATGATGGAAGTAAGTGTATATACACACACACACACACACACACACACACACACACACCCCAGGGAGTTAAAACACTTTGTGAAAAGTTCAGTGAATCCTAATGGAAAACGTTTGGCTTTGTTCTCCGGCTGCTGTTTTTATTCTGTGACTTGTGTCTGATGGAAATTGTTGGAATTGTTTGCTGAGCAAAAATCAGCGCTTTGGGAGATAAAATGTCCTCCTTTTGAAGGTTTTCTACAATTCCCTGTTAAGTTCTGTTGTCATAGTGAGATGTACACTAAAAGCGGAATGGTGGCTTAGTGGTTAGCACTGCCGCCTTGCACCTCCAGGGTCCGGGTTTGATTACCACTTAAGGTCTGTGTGCATGTAGTTTGCATGCTCTCCCTGTGCTTGGTGGGTGTTCTCCCACAGTCCAAAGACAAGCAGATTAGGCTAATTGGTATTCCCAAATTGGCCGAAGAGTGTGTGTGTGTGTCTGTATGTGTTGCCTGCAGTGGATTGGCAGCCTGTCTTCTGAGATGGTCTCCAGCCCCCATTTGACCCTAAATACAGAATAAGGCGGTATAGATTTTGAGTGAGGGAGATGTACACTGTCAGTCACAAGTTTGGACACACCTAACTCCACGGTCTTTTCTGATTTGTATTTTTTATACATCGTAAAACAATGCTGAAGTCATCCAAAATACTCAATAATCTCCTTTAAGCAGTTGAATTTGAGTTGACTGCTACTTATGCTCTGTTTTTGAGGTTGGTAAATYTAAATGAACTGAAGTTTTTTTTGAAGTCTTTTTTTTTTTTTTTGAATGGTTTTCATGAGAGCCAGTTTCATCATGGTTCTTGATGGGTTTTACAAATGCATTTGACAATACTGTTCTTGTAAGAACTATTCCAGAACAGCTGACCTACATGTCTTACAATAAAAACTAATTGTTGTTGTTTAATTATGTAACATGTTATGTCATACTTAAAAAAAAAATGTATAGAATGTAGAAAATAAATCCAAACTTTTGGCTGGAACTGTAGCTGATGATCTTAGGTCAGGTACATGACAATAGGATGATAAACTATCTAAAATAACCTGTTTGTGTAAAACAGCTTCCTTCCCTTGGAGCATTTTATGCAAAAACACAGAGAGAGAATGAGAGCAAGAACGTCAGAATATAAGTACTTTCTAGATAAATGCTGTTGAGTCAGGTTTGACGATTAACTACTTTAGGTAGAAAACTGTCTAACTTTGGGGGGGAGAGACTAAGTGAACCTATTTGTGGAAAGTGCTTTCCTTTCCTCGCAGAATTCATGCGATTTCAAAAATGAGAGAAAAGTTAAGTGTAGAAATTGTTCATAAATGCATGTAGTGGAACAGGAAAAAAACAGAAAAGAGTAAAAACCACAGTGTGTAATTTCTTTATACATTTATACAAACTGTTTAACCTGCCACTTTATGGGTTTGTTTGCACCGTTAAATATTTTGGGCATTGTTGCTAAAAACATTTTTCCAGCCATATATGATGATATAAGTTTCCCAGTTGCTGGGAATACTGCCCAATTTGGCAACACTGATCGTTCAAACCCTAAAAACTAATTCTAGCCGCAAAAAATAAATTCTGATTGGCTCTGTCTTTTGCTCATCATCAATACTTTCTTGTTTCAAACTTTGACCTGCAACTGCTCCCTCTTGTGGTCTATAAATTAATAGATGCATGCGGAGCATTATTATCTAAAACAAACATTATCGGTTAATATTTTTTATTAGGTTACATTGTTAATGGCAATAATCATTAACATCTAGTGTTTATTTATTATGGTTGAATGTTAAAATAAGAAAGCATCATTGATCTCCAAGGAAAATATTTGGGTTAGTTTTCTAAAGACAAAAAGGGGGCAATAAATATCGCTGACAGAGATGTAGATATAAACCTGCATTGTGTAATAAAATGGAAATATTGTCATAACATATAGTTAGAACCCAAGCACTATTACGCAGGACCCTCTAGTTTTCCATAGTTTTCCTAATGACTTTTTCCCCCTCACCTTTTTGGGGGTTTTAACATGCTCAAAAACTTTGAGCATTTTTAATTTTTGATTTTGATATACTCCTCCTAGGGAATTTATACGATCGCCACCAAACCAGGCCTGTGTGATCTAAAGACATTGATGATGCAAAATTGGGTCAACCATGGTGATGCCTTAAACTTGGCTTAAAAGTAGTTAATAAATTTGTGTGACATCACGTTCAGTGACATCATAGTGTGATGCTTTTTTCCAGCATCTGCAGCCTTTTCTACACACGTACACATCACAAATGTTAACGCACGCATACAGGCATGAACACACTCATCTCACTCGCACACAGACGCAGGCATGCATAAACCCACTCATACATCACACACACACATCACAAATGTTAACATTTGCATCACTCACACATATATACAGACACACACACACCAGCTTTTTGGATGTCTTAGCATAAAATTCCCCCATTCTACCCACACATCACAAATGTTAACATTCACATACTCGCATCTCTCTCTCTCCCTCACACACACACACACACACACACACACACACACACACACACACACACACACACACACACACACAGTTGACATGACAAATATTTAGAACCCAAGCTGACATCAGCCCTATTACGTTATATTGTGTGAGGTGTGCAAGTTGTGTGGTGCACTCGGACGGTGGTGGCTATTTGGAGGTCTTAACACGCTCAAAGGACAAACAGGTTGTTTGATGCACCCGGGTGGCAATGGCGCAGGGTGCTTGGGCACGCTCATTGCTGCTTTCAACTATGTTTTATTTATATGTATTGTTCCTGTGTCAGCCAGTGTTAGAGTTTTTGCCGGACATTCAGATAGACACAGCTGAAGCCTTTATCTGTCCCAAAAAGGTTTTTGTGTACTAATAAACCAGTTCAACGCTTATTCAACTGTATGGGGAAAATTGTTTCAGTCCTCATATCATTTTATGCAAGACGAAATGAGAATAACCTCAATACAGTGTTTATATGGGATTTGTTGGGTAAAATAATCTCCAAATTCAAAACTTTTCAGTTTTGAACTTCATCAGAGTACTTTATCTCAAAAATAGAGACATTTACAGATGATAAAATGTATGTGTGTTTTTTTTTCTTTTTTTTCTTTTTTTCATGTCAAGCAGTGATTTAGTCATGACATCTGGTTACATTTGTCACCTTTTGATTTAAACAGACCCCCAGTCATTTTGTAAATGTCTGCGAAATTTCATCAGTTGCGAAAGTCAGAATTGTTTACTGATTCGCTGGGTTTATGCAAAGCTTGACTACAAGCTATCCGATTGTTTGAAATATTGTCAAAGTAAGTTTAATCTTTTTGCACTTCCTAGTCAACAGACTTTTAACCCCCTTTTTTATTCACAGAACTGTTGATTTCTCAATTCTAACTGGTCAAAATGTGTTGATTTAATTTCTAGCTCAGCCAGGTTGCCATTGTTGGGCCCTTGAGCAAGGCCCTTAACCCTATCTGCTCCAGGGGCGCTGTATCATGGCTGACCCTGCGCTCTGACCCCAGTTACGTTGGGATATGTGAAGAAAGAATTTCACTGTGCTGTAATGTATATGTGACAAAGGCTTAACTTTTAACTTTAGTAATAACCAGTTCATATTAACATGTTTAATTGATGTATTTGAGGCTTCAGTAATTCACAGTCTTGAGGTTGGAGGGCTGTGTGGTTTACTTTGTAATGTGAGACAAGCTGCATGGTTTGTGTCTTAATTGAAGAGAGTAATAAAAGAGGCTGGTTGGAAGACACCTGGTTATAGCTGCTGTAACGGACGTGATGAGAAGCACTGACTTGTTTGGCAGATGTTCCATGACTTTGTGCTGCTAACCATGACTAACATGGATGACCTCCCATTTTTAATTCTCGGATAGCAAGTGTCTGAAATTTTGCGGTGTAGCATGCTGTTATTGGAAAACAATCAACTTCTCTGTGGTTTTGGCTCGACATTTCATGTTTATTTCTCATTTAATTTAGAGCTAAATTTCTCGACATTTAGTTCATCTTTCAACCTTTCAGCTACTGTCAGCCTCTTAACCTTCTACTCGCCTGTGCGTTTGGACTCTATTCTTACTCGCAAGCCAGTTTGGATAAAAGCATCAGCCAACTGAATAGACAGAAGTATAGAAATGTCAAAGTATATTAATGTAGTACTGCCTTGTGCGTCTTTTGGCATTGCCGGTTGGCTCACACCATTTCAGCTTGTCGTCAGCCTAAGTTCTCGCGTTAGCTGGAGTAAATAACAGGAAGTCTGTTTACAGCCATCTTTCAGCTTTCACTTTCAACAGATTTGCAAAAGGCATCGATAGATCATGTGAACACCAAGCCGCCATTGTTAATAACAAACCAAAGGAAAGGACAAAATCAGTCCAGTTCAGTTTTTTCTTGTGGGCGCGCGCCCACCACACAGCCTAGCTAAAGATGACGACGACGATTATGATGATGTCTGTTTTGAATCAATAACTTGGTCAGCGCCTGGGGGGGCAGTTTTGTTTTTCTCTTCATGTTTCACCACCGCAAAATTTCCATGTTTCCAAGTAAACTGCAAACAAGCCTGCCTGATTCATCCAACTCATCAAGAGGGGTGGGGGGGTGCAGGTTTTAAAATAGAACATGTAAAAACACCATGCCTAGCAAAACAGACTTGGTTCTGTTGATTGGAAGAGTGAGGAGTTTGTGGAGCATGTGCAATTGGGTTTTTACTGTTAAACCCCAGCGGTCTCCAGTCTGAGAGGCAGCAGAGCTTCTCCATCAAAGCCTTGTGTATAACCCAAAAGCTTCCTCACGTGCACGAGACTCTTCGTTCGTCAACGACGCGTTGTCCAGTCCGAACTGGTTAGATTTGCATTTTTCTAATCGCATCATCCTTAATACGTCATTCTAGACGAATTTCTTTATAAGGATTTTCAGCCGTTGTCACTTTAAGGTGTGTAAACATTTGGCCTCCACTCCCGCCTTAGTGGGTTAACCATAACGCAACGTCAAACATCCCAGCGCATGATTAGCTTTCGAACCCTGTGACCTCCTAGACTGTTTTTATTTTTTTTTCCTCCTCTTTTTTTTTTTTTAAAAAATCATATCCAATTTGTGTGACTTCTCAGCCCACTATTACTGCTGCTTTTCTCAATCGCGTTCATTTATGCTAGAGTTGATATTTGATTGCTTTATTTTTTTCTTAAAAGTTTAGTGTTGTCCTTTGTGATTTTTGATTTAGCCTTTCTCTGCTCTTTAAAAAAGTGCAAACGTTTATTATTGACCCAATGTTTTGTGGGTAATCTACGGAGGAGGCAGAAAGCACCTCAGTATACAAATGGTTTCCAAACAAACTAACTCCATTTTTAACCAGACCCATCTTTTAGCCGTTTATTTATTTATTTATTTTTACTGTAAGTTCCCGAGCGGTTGTATAAGCATTTCACTGCATCTGCAACAGTACGCTGTGTATGAGATGTGACAAATAACATTTTACTATTTACTTTAGACCACCTTTCAAGAATTACAAAGGAATCATGGCTTTGTATAGATTGTATATTAAATCATTATATTTACATTACATAACATTTTTGTTTTTTGCTGTTTGTGAATCACGTACTACTGAACGAATTTTAACGGGGTTTTCACAGGTGTATTTGGCCGAGCTTGAGGTAACATGCAGGCTTTGTTTTATCGCACTCATCTCACAGGAAAAGAAGATATGCTACTTTTGAACTTTTCGAATAAATGGAAAACGCCCTTGAATTGAATTATACCTTTAAAAAATCACTAGTTCATCTCAAACCTCAACAGATGGCGCTGTACATTTTTTAATATGCGCTTATGAGGGTACAATTGAAATGTCTGTAATAAATGTGATTGCGCACTTTAAGGGAACACGTTAAAAAAACTTCATCAACGAAATTCAACAGATTAAAATGTTTAAAAAAGGCGCTTATGAGTGTGCAATTGAATTCGCAGGCACATCTAGTACATATAGGGCTCAGGATTGTGCTGTATGGAGTGAGAGCACAATCTAGCTAGTATGATCAACTGAATTTTATTTCATTTTAAACAACTATACAAACGCGAAAAAAGGGAAATTGCAATGATTCACATGTTTTTATGTTTGTTTTTTTTGGTTGTTTTTGTGAGCTAATAATATTAATACGTGTATTTTTAGTTCGACATTTCTGTGATGTCATTCCCATTGATGACTGAAGCTTCCTCCGTCCAATCACACAGACACGACTTTGTCTAAGCGTTATTATTATTTTTTTATCGTTTCAGTGCTGTTGCTGCACAGACGCACGCTGCTTTAGGTTTATGAGTTAATCCTTCTGTTTTTTTTTTTATTTTTATTTTTCAAAGAGCTGCACATACCCCGTGCGGAACAATGTACCTCTGCTAAGCATGTACACCATCAGTAAGGCCCGGCCGCCCAAGTATACTTTTTTCGTGGGGACGTACGAACTGTTTCTGATTGGCTGAACGTGTGTGACAAACCATTTACATTTTCTTCTAGTGTTATATATATTAGAATATTTTTTATATTTATTATTTTATTAATAAATTAATATTTTATCAGCATAAGGTTAAAGCCTCAAACTTGCACACGCACTCGAAACAAAAAAAAATATACTACTGTACAATCAGAGAACACTAGAATACTAATTGTGATATAACTTGTTGTATTAGTTAATTAAACCTGCCGCGGTGATTCTAGCTGTGACGCAGAGACATTTAGAACAGATCGAAAGCAACAGAGAATTATACAGACCGTTAAGATTGAGCAACTTCTGATAACAATAATTTCAAGGCCGTAACCTATGTACTTGGTTTCAAATGGCCTAACTTTCAGAGATTTAACTAATAGTGAGTTAAAAGTCGGGTTGAGTGCAGTAAATGTTTAGGTTAAAACAATAAGACTAGCGTGAGAGAATTGTGATCTCAATTCCCATGTAGAAAAATTGTGATTCACATTTTAGCAAGAGTCCTTATCTATAGAAGCCCTGTCTGGTACTTAAACATTCATTTTGTTTTTCTTTTGATCCAAACATCTAGATCAATGATTGAGGTAGTGTGTGTGTGTCTGTGTGTGAGAGAGCTGGTAGCCTCTTGTCTGTGAAACCTAACAGCAGCCGGACAGGATGAGGGTTATCTAATATAAACAAGAGATTTGGAGTTTAGTCGAAGTGATAAAGCCAGCCGTATTTGTATAGTGGTGTGAAGTAGATGAGTGTGTAAAACAACTGGATGGATTGATCTACCGCATGCTTTTGCTTTTAACAATTMGCTCTGTTTACACTTGCACTGAGGCAGTTAGTGGCTTTGTACCTGTAGTTTATTCCTCTATTTGCAACTTGTAGGTATTTATAAGATTTTATGTGTGAAGATTTATTGTAATTTATCTTTTACCTTCTTTTTTTTTGGTCGTAAAATGAGTTAAAGGTAAAACGTAGTAGTAGTAATAGATAGCCTGTTTTAGTTTCTCTCATAATGTCAATAAAATAAAAAAAAACAATCCTTGTCATGTTATGGAGAATCCAGAAAGCACAAAAAAATTGCTGGTAGATGTGTTTCATCAATAAATACGTTCTGAATTATAAACCTTACTGTCCTTGTTAAATAAGAATTAAAAATAATAACAGCGTTATCTAATTTAGCAATCTATTTGTGTGATTGTGGTTTGGTTTGAGGAGTTGTTGTTCGTCAAAGCTAGGCTTTGATGTAAAACAGTTTTGCAAATCATTTTCATGAATTCTTCAGTCAAAAGTGTTTGTAGATAAAATTCTGACTCTGTAAATTGGTAACCGTTTATTGAAATTTACTTAGGACTGCCATTATTCAAGCAGTCTTTAAAGTGGTTTAAGAGAGAAAGATGTGTCAGACTTATTGTTTATGGTAAATCCTATATGCACTACAGTTGTACTGTTAATTCTTTGCTTGAGTATGATCTGAAACATGTATTGCTTTCTTGCTCTAGTCTGTAGTCCAGGCATTGACATCGGAAATGACATCAGCGACTTCAAGAAGCTGGAGAACTGCACGGTGGTCGAGGGCTACCTGAAGATCCTTCTCATCGGAAACAAGCCTGCCAATCATGAGGTCTTCCGGACGCTCAGTTTCCCCAAGCTGACAATGATCACAGACTACCTGCTCCTCTTCCGTGTGCCCGGACTGGACAGCCTGAGCACGCTCTTCCCGAACCTCTCGGTGATCCGAGGCCGCAATCTCTTCTACAACTACGCGCTGGTCATCTTCGAGATGAACAGCTTGAAAGACATCGGCCTCCACAGCCTGCACAACATCACCCGCGGTGCCGTGCGGATCGAGAAGAATCCCGAGCTCTGTTACTTGGATTCCGTCGACTGGTCCCTCATCATGAATGCAGACCTAAACTTCATCGCTGGGAACAAGAATGCCAAGGAGTGCACGGACGTTTGCCCGGGGTTCGTGGAGCAGAATCCGCAGTGCATCAAGACCAACTTCAGTCATCACTCAAACTACCGCTGCTGGTCATCCAACCACTGCCAGAAAGGTAAGAGCTGACAGAACTGTCAGTAAGTTTACTACACTTTCTGCTACATGTAAACCACTGCAATACAAACCCAGAAAAATTGTTCTATCATGTTCTACACACTGTTGTTGTGTCGAGTATTCCTCTTTCTCTGCGATTAAAAAATAACAGCTCCTAATTTTAGTCCATCTCTTCAAGTGGTTCTATGGGGTTTATTGGAGGCGAGATATGCTGATCATAGCTCCACTTGGCTCAGGACTATTCGTGTGTGTCTGCCTTCATTAAACCTAGCCCTTCGTCTCTTTGGCTAGTGTATACACTTCTTCACTGACAAACGTGACTTATGAACGAAGTGGAACACAACCCGAGGGCTGTTAAAGGATCTGAGGTGATAAAAGTGCAGCAGGACTTAACCATATGTCTGAAACCACACCCTGTGCACTTTCCAGTGCTCTATTTTTGGAGATTTGCCATTTTGTAAGCCGTGTCTGAAAGCACGGTGGAGAATATCCAGCACACTTATGAAATTCCATAAAGCACTGCAATAGGTCATTGTCCAAACAATCTACGTCAGCTGATACAGAAGAGCCATAATGCTCTTTTTGTACTAAATAGGGAGTGGATTACTAGAATAGACACAGGAAAGTGTTGCACAAGGAAAAAGGGTAAGAGATTTACAGGAAGACGGGACACAATCTAGGTTTGTGCATATGATGGTTTGTTTATTCCCACGTGATCTTACTCTACAGTGATGTCTGGTTACTCTGAGTGTATTATATGAATAATTGTCTTGAGGTTTTCATTTAACACTTGTACTTGATCTTAAAATGGTATAGACAATAGTCAAAGACAAAGTCTGTATTTCAAAAGATTCATAATACTACACATCTGATTGGCATAAGGGGCTGTGTTTCCTTGATTGCTGGGTAACGCAGCAAGAGATGATGGTGAGACTGCACAAGAGCTATAAGTAGCCCCTCTTGTTTTATAGGGTCTGTTTAGGGCAATCGCCAAATGAAAAAGCTTGTTAAATGTTTGTTTATATGTGATGGGCTGTTCTAAGCTTGCTGTCAAGCTGTAGCCTGATCTCCACACCAGCTCCTCTCTATGGCTTAGTAAAATTGTGAAAAATTGGTCAGTTCTAAATGTTTAATTCATTCATTGAATTTTTTTTTTTTGTTTTGATAAATTTCGATCAAGAAATATCAGACAAGTCTAACGCTCACCAAATGATAACCAAGTCTGACGGAGAAACATAAACATCTGTCTGTGGCACTAAAACTGGAATAAGCGCTCCTGTCTTACAACTAAGCATCAAATAATGCGAGCCATCAATTATAAGAGTGCAAGAAAGAGCTGCACAAATGCATATACACTGATCAGAAATAGCATTAATATCATTAACATTAAAACCACCCAGGCTTTATTTTCTGTTTAGAAGCGGACTCTTTGGGTGTTGTGTTTCCTTTGTGAATCAGACTCGTTTGTCCGGCGCATCTCATGGGTGATTGATCGGATTGTCATGGGTGATTTTCACTCCGCCTGACTGGGGAGGTCGAAGGCTCGGCCTGGGGCCTTCGAGTGCTCGGTGTCTGCTGTGCCCCGTGCACTGTGGTGCTCGGTGTGTTCTGGTGCCTTTCTATTGCGGCCAGCTTTGACTTGTTTTTCCCGTTTTTGTGCATCATTGACTTTTCCATAGGATYGGACCAGACCGGGTGGCCTTTGGTTCCCACGAGCATGGGTGAGACTTGGTTGCCCATGATCCTGTCACCTGTTTGCTGTTGTATAGTTGGGGATCTGTGTCGTTCACGTCACGTGTTCAGCGTCAGCCGTGATAATGTTGTGGTTGATTAGTGTATATATTAATGTATAATGATCACATTTATGAGTTGATAGCTAAAGGAAGCAAGTAGTTTTTAGCTTCACGTCTGTCTTTTATTTATTTGTTTATTTATTTATTTATTTACAATATGTTTTTATTGAAGAAAGAACAGAATTGAAAAAAATACTTGCAAAAATAGTTAATGTTCCTTTTGATTTTTAAATATTTTTTAAAATTGCCCCTTTTTACACAACCCCCCCCCCAGAACAGAAACATACAAATATAAATAAAGTAATAATAATAAATAAAGAAATAAAATTTGAGTGATCAGCATCATAATTAGCCCATTATGTCGAATTACGGTATCTACTGAAAAATATACCAGGCTTTTTAGTTAAATCATTAGATTTTTGTTTGGGGGAAGAGTTGTGCCCTTTTCAAAGTATGAGGTCACTGGAGTCCATACTAAATACAAACTTTTAGTGGATCCTCTAAGAGAGTATTTAATTTTGTCCAGTTTCAAAAACAGCATCACATCCTTAAGCCACAGGGAAATTAAAGGTGGTTTACTTGATTTCTAATCAAGCAATATTCTCCTCCGGGCCAAGAGTCGCGCAAAAGTTTTTGGACATCACCACACCTTGCTCAGACAAGACAAAAGCCAAAGCCATTTCAAAATTAGGCCCGATATCCTCGACATATGCCTCAGACAAGATTTTAAATGTAGCCAGTCCGGGGCAAGCCTAATACATATGAGTCAAGTCTGCTTTAGCAGAGTGACATCGTTCACGTGCATCATCTACATTTGCATGTGTCTTTGATAATCTAACCTTGCTGAAATAAAGCCTGTGGAAAACATTGATTGGAATTAAACCTAAGCGAGTTGTTGCATTTACTCTAAGAAAGGCTTTAATCCAGGTTTCCTCTGATATTTCTGTTGTCAAATCCTTTGATCCGTCTATACAAATTTTGTCTAGGTTAATATTATTTATTGACATTAATATTTTATGTGTACATGTTACCCGTTAAATCGATTACATGATGAGTACCAAGTTATGAAGTATGATTTTAATATGATTTGCTTGTTTGTTTTATTTTGATGTTCACAGTTTTCTTCCTAATTTGGTCACCTGCTGGTTCCCATCCACTCCACAGTTCTCTCTTTTATATCTCAGCTACCAGTCGGGGAGAGGGTCTAGACTCCCACATGATTCTTCTTTCATTTTAATAATAGCGTCAAATGAGCCCTGTTTCTTACTCAACTCCCTTTTTTTTTTGTTTTTTTTTTTGTTTACTCACATGCTTCATGGTGATTGTGCATCTAGGTACGTTTGCTGTAGTGAGCTAGTTGAACTACATACAGTGGTCAGGGCACAATCAGACTAATTACTGCGCACTGATGATGGATGACCGTTCCAGAATCAGCAACACACAAGTACAAGTCCAGAACAAAGCCTTGTATCGCGCTACGCCTTACTTTCTCTTGCTGAATGTAAAGAAAAAAAAATCAGATCATGTTCAAAGAAACCTTTTTGTGTTTTTAAAGCCAGAGGACTAAGACCAAGACTATTTGAATTCATGCTTGTCTCAGTACCTTATATAGTTGTCTGTTTCTCTTAGTCTGTATTAATAAACTTAAATAGCTCACCATATTTTATTACATTACGTTAGGTATCACTTCGTAGCCAAGTCATTTGGGTTTCTGGCCAGCACCCTGGGGATTCTACTTGCCTGGTGCAATAGCTAATAAATTTAACATTTGTCCACCACTAATGGAGAATATACCACTGCCTGATGCAAGATAAGCTAGAATAATGCCCGAGACTGTTGACATCACTGGCAGCGTAGTGAATTTTAATGGTGTACCATCACGGTCAATCAGTTATGAACTTAAATGCCTGTGTGTGCACAAGACGGCCTCAAACTCGGTTTTTATTATACATTTACAGCGAGTGACATAGTAACTGCAGGAAAAAATTCTTTCAGAGAACTGTGGCGTGAAGTCTTCTCAGGTCATAAGGAACAACAGGTCAGTATGAAGTGAAAGTTAACGCTAGCGAATGAACACATTGCGTTATTATGGTTATTTATGCGTAAAAGTACAGCGCAGCAGGTTCAGAGAGGTTTGAAAGATACCAGCCAGTCTCTGCCACAGAGCATCATGGGATGTTGCCATGGCAGACGTAGTGTGTCTCTCTCTCTCTCTCTCTCTCTCTCTGAGGGGAAAACTATGTAGCAGTTCCTCTTGCCTTCTATGTAATTACCTTGTTTTTACTTGGGCACAGATGTTTCTTGAAGGGCTTGTGGTGGTTTCCCCGTCAGTCTGCCTGGCCTTTCTTCTCCGCGTGCCTTTAATTACCCGCTTAGACCTTACAGCAAAATGCACCAACTCTTTGCATTTAAGCCCAGTTTTGGAACAGCTAAACAGACAGCTTAGCATCATACTTTTCCTCCTCCTTTAGGAATTTAAATTAAAAAAAATATTTAAATTCTGTCCGTTTAAAAGAGGGGTCAGTGATGCTGGAGATTGTTGATATTGGAACTCGACAGCCAGAAGAATCAATAACCCCCCTCCCTTCAGTGCTCCTTCAGAAGTTCTGGCCCAGAAACTCATGGACAAATATTGGCAAGACAATTCAGTCAGGATATTTATAAAATTGTTCTATTAACAAAATCGTAATGCAAAGTGAATTATCATATTGGGTGATCCCTGGTGATTCCCATCTGTACTAACTACTGGTCCAGCTCACTAAAAAGAGAAATTCAATTTTATTTATATAGCGCTTTTAACAATTGACATTGGGGCAAAGCAGCTTCACCCAATCAAAAGAATCAAGTTTGTATGAAATGTGAATGTGTATGAATCAAAATGATAAGATGGTCCCTGATGAGCAAGCCGAGAACGATGGCGGCAGTGGCAAGGAAAAACTCCCTGAGATGGCAGTAGGAAGAAACCTTGAGAGGAACCGGACTCAAAAGGGACCCCATCCTCATTTGGGTCCTTTCATGCGAGATAGCAGGGATTGATCTGCATCATACTGTGTGAGACTGGAAGTTCAGTATAACAGGAAATGTGTTTAAGTTAATATGGGTTCCAGTTCGTTATCGGAGGCTCTAGGTAGACTAATAGAAATAATAAATAACAGAAATAATAGGTATACGCCGCCGCTGGCCAGTGTTCAAATTGTTTGTTTTTTTTTGTTCTCACTTGCCTATTTACACTCTCCGATACAGCAGGTGGCAGTAAGCACCTACTCGGTTTTTAAGCCACCTTTAAACACGAGAAGAAGAGAACAGGGAAGTTGATTTTCGCACCATGCAGAATATTATAGATATTTCAGGAAAAATGTAGGAGTAAAGCTCTCGTCTGCCTTCCTACTTTTTCAGCTATGTCTGTCTAGGTCAGAGGATAAGATTGGCGCGTGCCAAAAGATTTTTCTCTCATCTAAACAGTGACCTACTTCCGTTCTCGGGTATCATTGGCTTCCATATCTGATTTAATTCATGCCAGAGTACGCCGTATCATTCTTGAGCTCACCTCTTGAAGCGGACCCAGGCACCGCTCCGGAGCACAGAACAGTTGTGTTCTCACTGAACAAAATGAACTGGACTTTGGAGTCAAGTGTTCTCGGAAACAATCCTAGGGACCTAATGTGAAAATGCCTTGATGTTACCTACTGCCTATAATCCTGATCTTGAAAAACTGCTCCAGATGTTTAGGATGCATTAAAATGGCGACGATGTATCTCACAGTGACCTACTGTATGATTTTCCTAGAAAAAAGGCAGCAGGCATACGTTTGGAAAAATGATACAAGCAATGCACAACGTTGGGATTGATTTTCAGGACAGAAGTGCAAGATGCATTGTACTGTGTGGTTACCAATTAGTAATTGATCATTGATTGATTTTCTTAAAACCGATGATCGATTATGGATTACAGACTTCCATCACTACTCTGACCACTAATTAAATGCCTCACTGAGCGACTTGTCACTCTGTCTGTATAACCTCTTTGTCTGGTTTTGAAGTCTAGCCAACTAAAAGAGAAATAATGGGTATACACTCTCTGTTGGCCAAAAAAAAAACAAAAAAAAAAAGGGCTCGGAGTCCAGCACATTAACACGTGCCAGATTCATCGCCGCTCTCGCTGACTCTACCCCGTCTCTCCATCTGGCTTCAGTTTCATCAGCAGTCAAACTTGCAGTCTCATGACTATAAGGCAAACCCCTAACTTATTTTCAATTCTGATTGGTTAGATGGTGTGTGATGATGGCAAATCCAAGCTTTACGTTAATATGTTCCTTTTAATAGTTGATTGTTTCTCTTGTAACAGCTTGAACAGAAACTTGTATGGCAGATGCTCCACATAATTATTTCACAAAAGAAAACTGACATCTGTCGGTACGATTAGTTTTCCTGTAAGAAGTCTTTAAAAATGCTGTAGTATAAAAAGAATATTGGATATTGATTTAAAGTTTAAGTTTAGCGTCATGCTTCATCACACCACCCTGTCACTGACTATAACACCATGCTTCTCAGTGTTTTATTCCTTACACATTCGCTGCATGACCTTTCTGATGTATTATTAGGGTTTGATATTGTGTCTTGAAATAAAATCCAGTCGTCATCCTAATGGTTTATATCAATAGAAAATTGGAATATTGAGAACGTGACCAGCTTAATGTAACGTCCGAGCAAAATACATGTCACCCGTTGTTATAGTTCGGTTCAGGAAATAGCATCCAGCTGCTCTTCGAGAACATTCCGGAGGACATGAAGGATCGTCTGCATCATCTCCCAGGCCACCATGTTTTCTCTGCCGTGTGTGTTTATTACACAAAGCGTCGATGTTTTGCCCAGTTCAGGGAAAGTTCAGTCAGCAATGCATGTCCAGCTGAAGTGTGAGCCGCCTCAGCGGGAGGCCCAGGGGGAGTCGAGGCAGAAGGAAAGCTCTCATCGCTTAACGAGCCGTCTCTGAGTGATCTCATCCGCTCCACATCAGCGCCGGAAACCTTTAGCTCCCGGCCAACACGACGTGGCGAGCTGGAGCCTTGTTTTAATTACCGCCCGTTTATCTTCCCACATGTTATAAGCTGTCTTTCTGCACACAGGGCAATACTATGGTGGGGCTTCCTATTGTGTGCGCTTGTGCTCAGCTTATGCCAGCATACTTCATTAAGCTCTCCTTGTGAAGTGAGGAAAAGAGAAAAAAAAAAGCGCTCCCCAGCTCAAGTGTTGTGTCTCTGCCAGGGCTGCCTGGTGCCAGGCTGAAGGTCAAAGGGAGTGTCTGCCAGCGAGTGTGTTGCTTCTCGTAAAGGAGACACGAGTGAGTTTTTCCCGAGTGCGTTGTAAAACGCATTTGCATTATACGTAGCCACAACACTGCCTAACTTTAGTCACGAAATTATGAAACCTTTTGGACAGCGTTTCCACATCCCAGCAATATCATCCATCATCTGTTCAAGTAACAAGTGATCTACAGATATTCTCATAACCTCATTTCTAAATCACATGACCCGGGGTTGAACTATATTAAATGAAATCGTTTTTCATTTCGACAGCATAGAGTACCAACTGATTTTCCCATCTTTGGTGTACAAGACAGTGACCTATTATTTGTCCACTACATCTAATAACATAATTTTATGAGTCAGGTAAGGAGTAAGGTGAGCAATTGTCCTATACTACCAGGAACTGCTCAGGCAACCAGAATGTTTGTCAAAGTTGGCTAATGTAAATGCTTGTCAAAAACCATGCTTTCTGCATCTTTAAAATCTACCAAAATATAATTTGTTGTATTTTTGTAAATGTCCTTTGGATCAAGTTTCTAGTCGTATATACGCCTTTATATCCTGCTTTGTAAAATCTATTTGTTTAATGCATCTTAGCTTCCCTTCTCCCTGCTTACCAAAATGTCTCTTACAACTCGTGACATTTATAATGAGCTTAGTTACAGGTAAGGATGCTCTGATGCATCAGATGATATTCCCCTCGTTAGCTGCCATCAACCTATTAACAAATAAATTGGTGTTCACCGAACGCAGTGGCCGATGTGTCCTGTCTTGTAGCGTTAATTGTGGTCTGACTGACCCTGCGTTCAAATTTCGCTCTGTTCTCGCCGCCCTGCTGTCTCTGCTCTCCGACGCTCTGACGTAGGTCGAATGCCTGTCTTGTATTTAATGGGGCCACAAAGCAATCAAGCTTGTTGATCTTGTGGAGACTGACCAAAATGTGGAAGAAAACAAGAAGTTGAGTGATGGAAAGAACTGTATTGTAGAAATGAACACATTAGAAACCATTTGTATGGTGTGGCTCCGTTCATTGTGAATTGCTAGTCTAATTTTATATTTTTTATTATGTTTCTTATTATTACAACATTATTAGAATCATAACTCCCTCTCGCCGCCGGCTCACATTGAAAATGAATGACTTCCGGCCGCTTTGACGCTCTCTCCGCGTTCGGTGGGAACGCAGGGTAATACAACAGTAGCTTCACAAAAGATCCAGTATTGAGCCATCACTATAATACCACTCAAATCAGCCCTCACTTTGCCATAACACTCTAACACAGTGTGGTATAGGGAATGAGGAAAAAGAGGTAGCCTGTACTTAACAGTAGGCCCAGGATAGCAATTACATGCTAACAGGATTCACGACTGGAACTTTGAACACAACAATCGTTCTGTATGCTAAAAGATCACAATGGACGTTAATTGGAGTAGCACCATGGCACTCTTCTCTTTTCACATTCTGTAGATTAATATAGCAAAACGCTTTTGATTGGTACAGTGTGTGTACGAGAAAGTATTGTGTGTGAAATATGATGGGGATTTAACCACACTGAAAAAGAAAAAAACATCAGTATCCGTCATCAGCCAAATTATATTTTTAAACGTCATCATGTGTATCGGTCCAGAGTTTCACATTCTTAGTTACGGATAATAACTGGTTGGTTACAGGTTCTGTTTTGAAACATTGTATTATTTTATTTATTCATTTTTATAATGACATCAGCAATTATAAAAATTAGCCAAATGGTAACGCAACTTGCACCCATAGCCATCTTTTGTTAACCAGCGTCTTCTATTAACTTCCTGGCCAAGCAAGTTCTTTTCCCCTCATCATGTTTGTTACACTACAGTCCCCCGAACCCCGACCAGATTCCATCTCAATCAGTGATGGTTATCTGAAGAGCATAAGATGACGATATACTGAGTTTTATGAAAATATAAAGTTAGCTATATCTGAAATTTATTTATTCTGACTCTTCAGTTATTTAGATGCTGTAGCCCTCTCAATGTATGAATATTATTAAATTTAAGCTTGCTTTTATATAATGAAATGCATTCTGACGTCCGTAATTGAGGTTGTTTACAGATTGTTGCCCCTGCAAAGCAATTTCTGACAAAGAGCTAGTGTTTGGCGTTAGAGCTGGCATTGTACAGGGGCAAAAAAAAAAAAAAAAACCCAGCCATCATGGGCACAGCAGTACTAACCTTCATCATTCTGCAAGAATGTGTGTGGAAAGCAATGGGGGGGGGGGAGCAGGAGGAGCTTCTATAGAAATGACAAAGAATAGACAGAGGAGCAGAGGACAAAGTGTGTGTCATCCAGGGACTGCTCGCTTGTTTAAGCTTCAGATTCCAGACTTTCGCCCAAACATGTCAGGAATGGTCTGGCACTCGCCGTTGGTTAAAAACAGGAAATGCCACACTTTGTGCCTTTGACGCTGCGTTTCAGGGTTGTCGGGGGTAATGAGTGTTCAGGAGGAAGTCCAAGGTTAAGCCGAGAGGTTTGCCAAGCGATGCCAGGAAGTATGATGGATTAACTGATCTGTCCCAAAGTTAACTGTGGGTCTGAGCGATGTCACACGTTTTTGTTTGTGTTTTTGTGTGCAGTGTTCTGTCTCTTGCACCGTTCCATTGTTCTGTGGTATTAAATTCTCTCCAGTGTATAGTGTGACGGGGTGTGCCAGCGCCCGAGGTCTTATCCTACTATTGCATCTTCTAGACATTATAATCTCAGGACCTTAAAAGTTATGGGTTTAAACCTTTCTCTGGTATTAAAGTGATTGGTTTCTTGAGCTTAGAAACAGGTTAAAGCAAGTCTTCGAATAAGGAGAGTTTATAAAAGATGACTCACCATGAACTTGTGTTAGTGATTAAATCGTAGTGTTTTGAAAATCAGGTCTGATTTAATGTACACACGTTTCTAAAATATTCTGGCTTACATGGCATAAATCTATCAGGACATACTCAGGAAGAGCAGTAAATAGCGCTGGAACGGAGCGTAATTCGCCTCAGCCTTGGGTTTTTGTCTCTCCTGTGACTGCCGCTCGCGAAGAGGAAATTAGGTCTGCTGTGTGGAGCGAGTTGCCTGCAGAGTATGTTACAAGATAATTCAGCCCACACACTTAACAGTTCATTCATAAAAGCACTAGCATGCAGCTACTTCCTGTTTACCAGCCCGGACTCTGTAGCGGATTCCTCACAGTCTGAGCTCAATGAAAAGAACAGTTTTTTTTTTTTTCTTTTTCTTTCCCCTCCCGAGCACACTGTTGCATTCTCTGTGTTTTCTTTTTCTCCATCTCTATTCAGATCACTAACCTTCCCAGCAGAGATTTAAAACCAAATGCTGGATAAGTTTTTCTTTTATTAWTAATAATAATAACAACAACAATAACTACACTACTGAGTTAACTTTGACTGTTGTTTTTTATATTCTACTTTATCTGGTTACAGCCAGCTTCTCATAGACCAGCTGAGTCTTCGTGGCCTTCAGAGGAAGTGAGACGAGATTAACAGTGACCGTTCGCGACATCAGTAGTGGTATAGCCTTGGCTTTGTCCAAGCCTGTTTGTGCTTGTTTTCAGTCTCCTGCCTTGTCATTTCTCTGACTGTGCTGGGCGTCAGTGTGTCTTTTCTTCCCGGTTTTATTGTAGGGATTAGCCAATGTCCACTAATCCGCTTAAAAGAATTGTTTGGCTGAAAAACATGCACGGTTTTCCTTCACACGATTTGTCACGATTTGTTTTTTAAAAATGAATTAATAAGTTTGGTGTATTTCTCCTCACCGAACTGTGATTATAAGCAGGCTTGCAGGTCTGTAAAGAAAGTGACATATTAACTAACTGACAAGTTTTCAAATGGGTTTTAGTTAGAACGGAACAAGTGTGACAAAACTCTATCTCTAGCGCGGTCAGTACTGAATGGTTTTGGATGTAATAATGCAGACATGATAAGCCTATGTACCAAAATTTGTATTACAGATAATATCGTGTAGGGCTGAAACGATTCCTCGACTAATTCGATTACAAAAAATGATCGAGGCTGCCTCGAAGCTTCTTTTAATTAATTTTAGAAGTTTGCGTTATGTTTTTTTTTAATTAAGCAAAAGTACATTTTATCCGATTACTCAATTAATAGATTTTTGGTAGAATACTCGATTACTAAAATATTCGATAGCTACAGCCCTAATATGATGTCTAAGGCTTGCACAGTACTTTAATTCACTTATACTCGCAGGAGTAGCTTGAATCCCAACCACATTATCTGGGTGTTAGTCCAACTTGCAGAAGTTCAGTTTTAGTCAGGCTAACACAATTGCGCGAACGAACACAGCGTCATGTAAACATAGTGTCGCGTCTTTTGTAAACGAGAGATAACAATTTGTGAGACGGTGTGTTCTCCTTGTACAAGTTTCACCTGTACAGATATTACTACAATCAAAAATCATTTCTACCGTATGCCTACATCATACCTAGTCTCATAATCAAATAAGCTTTGCGGTTTTATGGATATTTTTGTTTCACGTTGTGTTTATATTTCTTTATTATATTTATAGCTGTTGGTTTTTTTCTGTAAGAAAGGTTATACTCGGAGTTGAATTAAACTTTTCTGACACGGTAGAACTTTGGGTGCAGTGACCCTGAAATGGCTGCGTAGAACAGAAAATGTTTGTCTGTGACAGCAAAGTTTTCACCTGTATTACCGTATATGTAAAACATCTTAGTGTAAAGAGTGTAAAGTCAGCTTTTGACACTGTTGAAGAGGAACATGGAACTTGAGTCTTGTTAAGCTTGTCAGCACTTTATTGATTAGCTCCAACTGGCTTACTTGTGGAGCTGTCTCACTCTCTCCTGGCACACATCACGACTTGGCTGTAGCTCTATGCCCTTAGTGTTCTAGTGATCCCACTGGCTTGTTGTCGTTGCTATTAATAGTATTTCTTGTTTTTAAAATATGTCCATACTTGTTAAAACTGTCAGTAGTTTAAATAAAGTTGTGTAGTTGTGATGGTATTTTGTCTGCCACTTAATCACTCTCTTGCTGGCTTTGATTCATGATGTAGACACATCTGGGCAACATTCTGCCTCAGTTTGCTCTCCGTGTAGGAAGCACATGGCAACCTGTCGCTCAAGGCGTTCCCGACCAACTCGTCGCTTTTACGGATTTGCATTGATGGGAGGGGCCTAGCAGGAGAATCCGCTAGGTGGATTAGCTGCTGTTCCGCTTTGGTGGATGTGATCAAATCCTGAGCCCTGACGGTCTCCGGTAAGATATGATATTAATTAAAGGTAATTGAAACGTCGGCTATATATTCTAGCAGCCGACTTTTATAGCTCTCTAAAGATCAAAGCAAGGACAGACTGATCACATTACCTTCTTGGTCTGTGAGGCCACCAATCCTCCCTGTACAACTCCCCCCCCCCCCTTTTTTTTTTTTTTTTTTTTAAATAACTTGTTAAAATTTCTCTAAAGCCATGGTCCAGTTCGAACAGGACAGTGCTGTAAAAAAAATATTTGCTCATTCCTGATAGATTTTTTTTTGCATATATGTCACTTAAATGATTTAGATCATCAAACAAATTCAAATATTACACAAGGATAACCTGAGTAAATACAAAAGGTTTTGATTATTTCATTTATTGAGGGACCAAACCTACCTGACCCTTAGTGAAAAAGTAAAAGYGTTTGCGATAACTGGCAATGAGTCGTTCATATCGCTGTGGAGGAATTTTGGCCCACTCTTCTTTGCAGAATTGTTTTAGTTCAGCCACATTGGAGGGGTTTTGAGCGTGAACAGCCTGTTTAAGGATTTCAATCGGATTTAAGTCCGGCCTCTAAAACCCCATTTTTTATTATTTTTTTTAAATTTTATTATTATTTATTATTTTTTATTATTTTTATTATTATTTTTTATTTATTTATTTATTTTTACTATTTTTAAATTTTTTAATTTATTTATTTTTTATTAATTTTTTTTTTAATTGGACTATTTTTAATTTATGGACTTGCTGTTGTGTTTTAGATTGTTTTGCTGCTGCATCACCCAAATGTGATATTGATATTTGTCTTCAGGATTTTCTGATTCATTCAATTTATGTATGGCAGTTACATTTTTGCATAGGGCTAGGTAGGTTTGGACAGCTCCTCCACCCCTTTTAGTAAATGAAATTATCATTTTATGTTTACTTGGGTTGTCTTTTGTTTAACATTTAAAATTTGATTTGAAGCATTTAAGTGTAACATGCGCAAAAGTGTGTAAAAAAACATTCAAATGTAAAAAAAAAAATCAGTAGATACTTTTTCACAGCACTATGTACTGTACTGTTCTTTAGAAAAGTTTGCTTTCAGAATAGATGTCTGGAAATTCTTAGAATTGGTTAATCTGTCGTTTAATGTCACTTCATGCTGATTTTTAGATCAATTTATGAATCCACTTCAGCAGTGTTGAAACTTGCGCCCGCCTTGTAATCCCTTATTTACTCGTCACATGAATACTGCATGTACTCAATTTACAGTAACGGGTCTAATTTACATGAAACACTCCCTTCATTCAGGTTATGGGACAGTGAGTTCATCCACGTAATGTCTACAACGGGGAATGCTGATTCTACTGCTTTACTCTCACATTAGAGTAAAGCGAATTTAGAATTCCTTGTGTTTAAAATCAAGAATTTTCCAATAGAAAAAAAAACATTAATAAAATGAATAAACGTTTTAACAAAGGTTTACTGATGGTAAGGATTGTCTAATATTTTCATGTCTTTCAAAATAAACCTGTTATACAAAATGACCAGGAACAGATAGTTTTTTTTAATGACCTTTTGACTAAGAATAAAAAAAACAAAACTGAACGACCATCATCTTGGAATTCCATCACCAAAGGTTGTGAGGGTCTCTGCTACTTTGAAATCACTATGACAGCACCAAGTCTCCTGCTGGAGAGAATAAGTCGAATAAAGTGATGTCCACGATGAGAGGAGTCGGGTATGATGGATGTCCTGAAGGCTTGTCTGTGGACAGGCCACCGGTCCTTATATTTTCCTGATTATCTGTCGACGTTTGCTTCATTCTTGTGACATGAAAGGGAGCAATCATTTGGCTAGCACTGAGGTTTCAGTGTAAAATTTAATCATCAGAGCTTGTGGAAGATTTAAAAAAATTTCTTTTCATCTGCCTCTGCAAGAACGATTCCTGTTGTGTTGTCTTTGAACCTCAGAGATCTTCATATAGGGATTGTTCAGAAATGTGAACTCATTGTCATGTTAGAGAGCACAGAGCCACTGATGTTCTACTGACAGACGCATCCCTGGTTTAAAGCCCGAAGAGAGCATGCAGCCTTGAGCTCCTCCTGTGCCGAGGGTTGCGCTGAGACACTTTTGTGCTTTCCCAGTCGCACCTGCTGTCTCCTGTCTGTTAGGAAATCTGTGATCCATTAACAGATGGGATCTGGCACAGTCAAATGGTAGAGACTGACTCGCAGCAGCTCTGTAGAGACTGAGCTAAAAATCGGGCCGGAGATTACAAACGGATCCGGGACAACACTCCAAGGTGGTTTATCATGAAGTCCATGACTAAGTTGATGATCATGAGCAGACCTGTTGGCAGGAGGGGGTCTCAGTCCCAATCCCGGTCAGATTATTTTAGACAAAATCTTCATGTCTACAGAGGTGTATTTTAATTGAAATACAATTGATAAATGACTTATGGGTGGCTTTTCATTCATTCAGCAGCTCTGTGACTTTGCAAAGGCTTCACTTGTTCAGCTTTTCACAAAAGATACGTTAGTTTTAAGCTTTTTCCTATGTTTGGAAATAAGGTGAACAGGACGGTGATTAAATGTGCGGATAGATGACCGTGCCTCATGCTTGCTAAATTTCAGTTCTGTTTTTTTTGTTTGTTTGTTTGTTTTACACAATTAATATATTGTATCAAGGTGGTCTGGATGTCAAAGGTGATAAATCGCGAGTCTTTTTTATATAAATATGATTGCCAGGCTGTTTATGGCTACAGGAAGTGTTGAAATAGAATTTACAGTCAACACAAACCGATCCTAGATTTGACTAACATGATTACACCCGTGTTTGTTGACAGGAAAGCAGTTTTCACCTTTTTGGTTTCCCTGTTTGTCTCAGATGTCTGTTCGCTGAATTGCACGTACCTGTGGGACTTTATTTGGGATCAGGCCAGAGAGCCAGGTTTCGGTAATGTTCAAAAGTTGCTTGCTGAGTAGTTCTTCTAAGTCTATTAAAAAATGTGCAATATAAAATTTCCATAACATTTGAATAATGTTGATTGTCAGTTTTCAATAACTATGTTAAACATGTGGGCAAGTTGAACTTTTTCTTATTTATATTTCTTTGTGTTTGTATGGAATAGATATCAGGTTTCTTATGTTTTCTCTAACGTTCATATTTTATTTAACCGTGGCGCTTCACATTACTGCCTATTATCTCCACGGTTTCGGGAACATATGAGACTGGTTTTAAATTCCCTGCAGGAAGAACATGTATACATATACACATGTATGTTAATCTGTCTTTTAATTTTTTGGAATAATAAATGTTCTGTCGTGCTTTCTTTTCTGTTTCTTCTGCACGCTGTCTAGACCTTGTGAACTATCGTGTTGATCGGCTCGGTTGAGTGACGCGTATAGCCACAGCCACCATGACTGAAAAATCGCTAGATTCCTTGTATTTAGATTTTTACTCAATCAGAAAAGCATCAGGGTCTGGATAGAACTGTTATTTGGTCCGGATTCGAACTGAGATCCGCCAGTTATTGAGGTCTGATCTAGATGCTAATTTTGAGTTTAATCTATGAGAAATTAAATGTTCTAACAGTTAATTTATTTTTAATTTTTTTAAGTTGTGGTGTTTGGGTGGGGAATTCGTAGGATATACCACTCATGATCTGGTCCAACAGTTTCGACTGGGACAGTCTGAAAGCTTGCTAGAATATCATGGTAGCATCAGTGCGTCACTGAAAGACTGCTTTGATTTGAATGGAGAATGGGGGACGGGGGGAGATAGTCTTTCACCTGAGAGTGAAACGATCAATGAAGCGTTGAATAGCACCGAGTGGCGTCCTTATCCGACCTCTCCTCCTGTGGCTTTTGTTCAGCCTGAAGTGTTTGCTATGTTTGTTTTTGTGGTCTTTCCTTTACCTTGTTTTGTGGGCGCAGTCTGACGGGAAGTTATCCGACAAACTGCTGCGTATTAGTCACGCTTTTATCTTTGAGTTGTTGTACTGCGGGCCTTTGAAATTCTTGTCTTTGAGCCTCATGCACTCAGGGCCTCAATTAAGCTGTTATTTCTCCGGAACCTAAAGTCTTTGGTTAACATGTGAGAAGGTTCTTCTTGATGTTTAAGGTAGGGCAATAGGAATATGAGCAGACTTTTTAAAAATTTTTTTATTTTTTTTACAGCTCTAAGCTTTGGGATTGTTGTTTTACAAAATAGTCCCYCCGCATGCCGAACATGCAAAGACAAAACTCGGTTCTAGTTGCTGTTAAGACCTTTACAAAGCTCTCATTTACAATTATCAGATGACATTTGGTTTTATGGCTTAATTATACCATGTTGTGGCAGTATTAGACCAAAGTCTTGGAATTAAAATAAACCTAACCAGCTTTCTATTTTAATGGAGACCCTGAGCTAAACGAATTCATCTCTTTTAAAAGACACGATAGCCAGAGTTTATGTTTAGTCCCTGTGGCTGAAGATACGCTCATACGTGTCACTCTGTGCCCAAAAAGAGGATCTTCAAACCATCGCAGCTTTTATTTAAAAGCTGCGTAGAAGACATCTGCTGGCTCTGTGCGAACCCTGAGTCGTATGGCTGTATTATTTTTTCCCCCCACGTTTACCCTCTTGTTGCTGCCAGACGCAGGTGCTAAAGTTCTCAGTCTGTGCTCTGGCATTGAGATGTCTGGCCTCACTGACATGGTAGAACGCAGTGGAGAATTGGCACAGTGCTGCATGCCTTTTATGAGGAGTAACGAAATGAGTCAAATGGTTTTGTCCTCCCTGCTCTTTTAACCCTGATAAAGATGTTGGTGTAATGCCGACCAATGACGTCCGTCTGTAGCAACATGAGTATTAACTGACGAGCATGAGGTGGGGGGGAGAACCAAACAAAAAAAGTGCAACAGGACGACCAAATACCGAACAGAAAAACAAGGAGGACGAGGAGGTGCTTATTGAGCAATCATGTGCTTGTTGACGATCCGACATGGCGTAGTTTAACATCTGGTTCATGTAAGTGAAAACAACTCGACGTGATGTTTCCGATCTTATTATAGTGAGAGGTTATTTATTCTGTCTAACCCTAGGTGTGTTTCCAGCATTTGTTTTCTCCTTCCAGACAAAGTCAACATGACTTCCTCTTACCAGCAGCAGATCTAGATTTATAACATAGTTTTGTTTTATCCCCAGCAGGAATGTTTAAAAAAAAAAAAAGGAGCGACTTGTCTTGACTTTTTGGCTTTAGTATGAATATTTGTGAGGAAAGCACTACCTACTTGGTGGGTTGAACAGCTTTCAGAAGAATTCCAGAAGTGGCTTCCTTTAAAAATAGAATAGATACATCTCTTTAGTGAATGAGAACAGAAAGCTGCTTTTCTGAAACGTGCACCTGGTGGAATCACAAGCGTTGACAGGAGTGGCAATGATCAGCGACCATGTCCCTGGTGAAGTTGACCTCCATGTGTTTGAGCTACAATAGAATTTGTTTAAAAAAACTTTCATTTCCTTCCTTCTGCTGTTTTTTTGCCCTTCTCTGCCCTTGCCCTCCATATTACTTTCCTTTCCTTAACTTGAAGGTGGGACGTCCAGAATAACAAGACGTCATATTCAGTCCAGTGCAGCTTTAATCCACATCGGGTCACCAGGGTCAAGTTCACAGTAGGTTCGGTAGCCTCCTTCCTGTTTTAAGCATAATTTTAAGGTTATTTCAGACATGCAAATTAGTTCCAAGAAAGACTTGACTTGGACACCACCGTCATCACTGTACTATTACTCGTTCTGTTCTCACTTGTTTTAGGCTTTTTTTTTTTTTGCTTTTGTTTTCTAATATTTTTTTGCATTTTTGTGGTTTTGCTAGTACTGTTGCTGTTTTTTGTTTCTAATTTGCGGTTGTTTTTTTTTTTCGTTTGCTAGTTTGTTTAGAACTTCAGGGCTGCCGTAGTAAAACGTGAGAGGCACGCTTGCGCGCTTGTGATTGATGCTTATTTAACAGAGAATTGGGTTTTGGAAGGAAAGTGTGAAGAATCAATAAAGTGTGCAGAACTGGAAGTTCTCCCTGCCTCTCAGATGGTGAGGAGGTGGAAAGCAGCACGGCACGGTTTACACGAATCTGAGTGATCAACCAAAACGCAGCATTTTCACTACACAAACCAGAGACCTCACCACAAAGAAATAAATGAAGTGCTGTGTATCTGTGCTTTTTAACACTGTCCAAAGCTTTAGGGAAATGTTTTCTGTGTTGACTGTCTGGTTGTTCCAGCAGTTATGAATTTGTCATTGCCAGTAATAAACTCGTTTCATTTTGCAGATGTGGTCAGAGGAAAGGGTCACCAGGGAGAACTCGGCAAAATCACAATTGTTCCGTTAGCGTTACATAAGTATATGAGGAAATGGAGACAAGAGGCAGTCTTGGGAACTGGAAACCAATAGAACTAAATTAAAACCGTTCAGACGCCCTTTTGTGTGACCACACTGTAGAAAATCAGGTTCCTTACAAAGTCACCAAAGCACAGCAAACGGCTGTGTAAAGAAAATTGTGCAGAGAAATCTTTATGGCCTTTTCGCGGTCCTTACCCTTTTTTCATTTACGCCTTCTCATCATACACACTTCCTCTGGGATTAAAGAACATTTCTCACAATTCAAACTCAATCAAATAATCATAGTTTCTCGAAGACTTATCAACAAGATTGAGACATGGATATATAAAATTCTATGCAGTGGAACCTTTGTCCATAAACGCCCCTGAGCACGAACAAATCGGTTCACAACCAAAAATTTGTCTCTGTTCACGAGCTCATCCTTGGAAACCGCCATCACAAGCTACCGCTATCGGCTGAGCAAATGTACGAGAGCATCGTCCCCCGTTGTCAGTTTTACTCAGTCCGTTGTCATGGATCACGCACACGATGAAAGAATTTTGTGGAGTGACTTTCAAGCCTTTGCTGACAAGCATCATCCAAACAAAACTATGGCGAACAGAGTGCTACACCCTAAGAATGATGATGCATGATTTTGCGCAGCGCAGAAAAAACAAATCGCCTGGATAGGTGTTTTTTTTTTTTTTTTTTTAGCAAAAATGGCCACCACATACGAACCAGATGTCAAGGAACAAAAGAGAGAAAACCCCTGATGAAGAACTACCCAGTGTTTGTTATGGAATGGGACACTGCTTCCAAACCCTAACCTCCTTCCTACCCATCTTTCTCTCCTCCATTCCTTCTCGCCTCGCGTCTCAAGTCTCCTTAGGAAAGGGGCATGAAATATACATGAAGTCTTCACTCTCTCCTGTACATTCATTTTATTTATTTATTTTTTGGTGCTGTATTACTTTCTGTATTACTTTTGTTTAATTAAGCCTTTTTTTTTAACTTTGTTTTATTTTTTGTGATCTATAAACAAAATAAATAAAATAGTTCACAGTGATGTGGAATTGGTGTACGACCACATCACATCACAGGTTTGTAGCACAAAGGGATTTTCAATTTAATGGTTTGAATGTTCTGCACTGATTAGCACAATGCAAAACCATCCCAGTATCTCATAGACTCCTGAGGCTGCTCTGGTTCTTGGGTTCTCTGCAAGAGTGCAGAATGTTGGGAGTGGATCGGCGGTGGATTGCCAGGTGGGACTACATGGCTACCTGGTTTAGCGTATCCCCTGGATGCTCAATCGGCTTGAGATCTGGGGAATTTGGAGGCCAGATTAATAAACAACCTTGAACTCGTAAACGGCAGGCTTTGGTGCGCTGGATGTTCTGGTGCTTTTCCATCATGGCCAGCATTGATTGTTTTTCAGCAAGTTCTGCTGAATTGGCTTTTCCCAATCGTCTTTGCTCCCCAGAGGCATAAATGGATCTTGGACGCCAATTAATTATCCTGTCACTTGTTTACGGTTATATAATTGATAATCAATGTAAGTGTTATGTGATTTTAATGTCATGGCTGGCAATGGCTTCACTCGCTGTCCAGACTCGGGATGCTAATTATCCCAAATCTAATCGGCCAAAGCACAGCCACAATTTTAGTCTTTTCTTCTTTGTGCTGAAACTGATGTCAGAACACTAATGCTGCGAACATGTAATCGTTAATTAGATCACTAGCCTCAGTGTATTCTCTGACCGCGAGACTGATAACACACCAATATTTAATTTCTTCATAAAGTCATCGCTTTAATCACATAGAACTCCTTATCAGCTGTGACCGGGCGATTAACCATTAACGACCGTGCTAACTGCTGTACCCCAAACAAGAAAATTTCACGCTTTCCCATGAGAATAGCACGTATTAAAAATAACCAGATTTATTCGGTTTATGTGACACCAATAAAAGCTGTCTTATATTCTCCTTTCGATGTGACCTCACAAATGAGGTTAAAAAAAAAATCCCTGGAGAAAAAAAGATCGACAGATTTAAGAGGCTAGCAGGCTAGGATCAGGAAGTGTGCTTTACTACTGTTTACACTTGGCACCACAAGGTCAGTCAAGTAAACCCACCACATCTCTCACACACACACACACACACACACACACACACACACACACACACACACACACACACACACACACGCTCCTTTTTGAACTCTAATAAAGAGGAGTGCTCTATACTTCCCAGATCCTGGGGTGGCAGCCTGACTGCTGACTTTTCCCTGCTGGCTAATATCTCGCACAGATTTATAGTTTGTGCTCAGGGTTGTAATTATCAGCATGAGGTTCTTTGTCTCTTTATTAAAACCTGTCTGAAGACAGGGCCCGAGGGACACACTTCGAGTTAAGCGAGACTCCCTTTGATGTGCTTCAGAAGAGCAAGGGCTCATTTTCGAGCCTTACTTAGATCTGTGAGGTTTGCTCCTTATTACTGGCAGCTGGAAGCACATTCCATGTCCGGTGCTGTTGATTCCATCTAAACACGTGAGAAAGTCGGCACGTTTGATCTGCTTTGATTTTGCGTGTTTCCGACCAGGTGACAAGAATCGCATGTAGTTTTTTTTTTTTTTAAATATAAACTGAAAAGATGACGTGTCGTAAAAGCGGAACTCTGTAAAGATGCCATTTTACCATATTTGGTTGGGAAAACAAATATTTTCAGCATTAAAAACCTGCACCATGTGTGGACTAATATTCAATTCACGACCAAACCCGCATATGTGCTGCTCCGTTTAACAAGCAGTGTAGAACCGTTTCGCAGTTTCTATAACGGACGTTGTAAAACTGACCTGTGGAGAGATTACGCATTCATTTTCTTCAGACAAGCAGGCCTGACATTATATGAGCTAACTCCATTGTGCTCACTCGCTAAAGTGTTTCAACGGATGCCGACTGTCTTTGTATTTCCAGGACTATTACTGCTTGTGACAGTTTTGCGCTGGAGTGTACTGTGTTTAGAAATTTGCAATAACTTCTAGCAACTGATCAAGCTGGAGGCACAGTGGCGTAGTGGTTAGCACTGTTGAATTAGGTGGGTTCGATTCCCACCTACGTGCATGTTCTCCCTGTGCATGGTGCGCTTCCTTCGGGTACTTGGGTTTCCTCCGTCAGTCAAGAGACATGCAGGTTAAACTTATTGGCGACCCCAATGTTACCTTGCATAGGCTCCAGGCACTGTGACCCTGTACAGGACAAACTGTGTAGACGATGAATGAACGAACAAATGAAGATGGGAAACGCCCTTAAAGCATCATGACGCATTGGTGCTGATTCGATTAAAGTTGCTCTGTAAATATCACAATGTTATAACCATATCGTTGCGATATTGCATTTTCCTCCCTATTTTGTTACTATTATAAGAACCTAGAACCTTTAAAATATATTTAAAAAAAAAAAAAGATGTCAAAGGTTCTCTACCAAAGTTTTATTCAACAGTCAATTGAACGTGAGCAATTAAATATAGCCTGTTCTGTTCTTTATGGCATTAGTCTTGTCATTTAAAAACCAAATGCCGCATTTAAACAATACAAACTAACTCTGCATACAAGCGCTTAATATTTCATTTAAAATCAGGTTAAACAGAATGCTATATTTTTACTGAACTGCACATAATTAGTATTTCTAAACAGTATTTCTGCAGCTTGTACCATCCATGTTTCGAGGCACTCGTGATGTTGAGACCGTGTAAGACTGTGACATGAGTGGGTTTCGAGACTAATTCGCTTGCAGTGTTTGGAGAAAAAGGCCGATCTGGGACTTGTTTATGCAAACAACTTTTGGCAGTGTAATGTCATGAAAAACGTGTTTCTGTTGCATCATTCAGGAGCTTGTGCACTCGGAGCATATTCAAAGCTGGTTGGTCATCCGAACTGATGGTTCTGATCAATCAGTGCATCTCTATTATAAATGTAAAAACTATATCTATCTATCTATATATATCTATATATATACGGTACACAGTGGTACCTTGGATTACGAGCATAATTCGTTCCGGAAGCGGGCTCGTATTCCAAAACACTCGTAAACCAAATCAAATCTTCCCATAAGAAATAATGAAAACTAAAATAATTCATTCCACAGCCCAAAAAAATACAGAAAAATAATTAATACAATATATAAAGTAAAAATAAAACAAATGAACCTGCAATTTACCTTTAAAAAAGTTCAAATAAAACCCAACAGATAAGTGCTTCCGTTTGTGCGCGCAGGCCCCGTATATTTGTGTGTGTGTGTGTGGAATTAGCCTCTTCCCTCGCCTCTTCTTACACAGTAAAACTTCTCCTCCCTCCCCCCACCTCGCTTTTTAAGTTTCACAACAAACACTCACACAACAGAAACACTGCAGACTAATGGAATCACTGCTGTAAAGTAAAAAAAACAAACAAATGAACCAGCACCTTAACTTTTGAAAAGAATTTCTGTGTAGAGCAGAGTGTGTGTCTGTGTGAAGCCGGGGAGGGGTGGTGTAAAGGCGAGAGTGTGTGTTTGTGTGTCGGTGTCAAAAACCTCGGCACATACATGTGCATATACACGAACGCATGCATGCTCAGAGAGGGCATGTTGTATAGGTGTGTGGTGTGGCAGGCGGTGAGACGCGAGGAAATGTGTAAAGCACCAGCGTATCAATGTTTAAAATGAACATGTCCCGACTGGTTCATATACTTCTCAATGGTGTAAAGCACAAAAACATAAAAGACACTGGGAAGCCAGTAATGGTCAAAAGGTCTAAGAAGATAACCTTTTCAGGTAAGCGATTCTGTTGCATACTGGTTTATCAGCACTTTTTAGGAGCAGTGTCTTTGGATTGCACTATTTTTTTATGTCTCATTTGTTTGTCTGTGTGTCTTCTGTTGCCTGAGTCACTTTTAGAAAACTTGCGTTGGCATAAAAAACAAAAAACAAAAAAAACACTCCATCATAATTGTCAACGTTTCCAAAGACATATTTAGTAAAGGTACAGGAGTGTGAGGAGATAATCACAGGTTAGACATGCTGAGTTGTGTGGGAAATGTCAAACCTTAGAGATCAGCTCTAGTCGTACCGGACGAAGGAAATCAACTGATGAGTCAGTCGTTACACCGGTAGTTAGAGGTCACCATGGTCCTCCCTGCGCAAACGTAGCGTGTGTCGAATCTTTAAGAGATTTATAATCCCAATCGATCTTCGTGCATCTGCGGATTTTACATTACATTACATTTCTCACATTACATTACATTTCATTACATTTCTCACTCTCACCTTATCAGTAGTTTATCTGCAGTTACGGGTTTCTACCACTAGGTAGGTACTACTAATAGTGGTATGCATTTATAAATGTACGCACCCAAAGAAAACTTGATACATTGCATCCTATGCTTAGAAAGAGTTGATAAATGAAACCTAAACAACAAGGAAACTCCTGTATGCATTTCAGAACACACACACACACACACACACACACACACACACAAACACACACACACAGACGCACTATCCTGCTACCTCGCCATAATTAGCAGCTAAAATATTTATGCTACCTCGTGAAAGCTTCAGTGTCAGTCTGTGTTTGTATCCGTTACAGTGCTGGAACGAATCAGGCGTACATAAGGCAATTTAAACGTTGACCGTTTGAGCCCGAGGGCTTCAGGTGATTTCCTGACAGAAATAAGAGGGGGGGGACGGCGGGGCGGGCGTTCTTGTACAGAACAGGAGCAATAGGAATGGAAAAACAAGCACACCAGCCTTCCGCTCTGCCCTTTATCCGTAAATCCCATGTCAGCAGCTGGAGGAGTGTAGGAGCCATTTTATGAATGAGGGAGGCAGGGGGAGAGAAAGAAGGGGGGATGGTTGAGGACGAGCGTGTGGTAGTGGGCACGGAGTTCCAGCTCCCAGGCGTGTGTGTGTGTGTGCCGCAGTGACGCTCTGTTTTGCAGCGCAGACTCGGCTTGTTATGACTCCACACCCTGATTCCAGTCCTGGCGCCAGTTAAGGACAGACGAGGCGCTGTCCACAAGACTATTCATCTACGTTTGTTTATGAACAGATTATCCAAAATGCGTGCGTTTGTCTAGGTCTTCGCTTTCGAGTTGCCGTGTCAAGACTCGGGCAGAAAAGCAATGAATCATCCAGTCTCTTATCATTTAAGCTCACCTTCAGGCTATTCACTTTTTTCCCTCAACTATATTTAATGCAGTTGAGCTTTTACATTATTGTGCTTGTACTTTGAACCAGATTTGTAAAAAAAAATTAGCTTTTGCATCATAGATTTGCTTTTTCTCTAAAAAAAAATTATTAAAATGTTGAGGAAAAGTGGTCTTCGAGGAGGTTGGGGTTGTATAGGGCTGTATGCAGTATTTATCCATGATATACACGTGATGAGTAGTATGATAGCTGTCTCAAAATGCATTCAATTCACTGGAGTTGTTGAAATGTGTGAAAAGCACTTCTAAGTATTTTAAGTGGAGCTAGCATGCTCCAGCGACTTACTCTTTTCCAGTACACATACACATGGACATGAATACAGCGTTGTGATCTCTACTCTTCAGGGAAGGCTTTCCGCTAGAATTCTGAGTGTAGCTGTTGGGATTTGTGTTCGTTCTGCAACAAGAGGAATAGTGAGGTCCGGTAGTGATGTTCGGAGGAGTTAGAGTTCATCCTTTAGTCGAAAGACATAGCTCTGGCCAGTGGAGCTCTTCCACTTCATCTTCAGCCAACCATGTCTTTCTGGACCTCACTGAGTACACAGGAGCATCGTAATACTGGAGCAGATCTCAGCCTCTTAGGTCTAGTGAAAGGAAATCATAATCCTACAGCATACACTCATTGGGAGTTCGACATTGTTTGCTTTTAAATTTGTAGTAAATGGTTGGCGAAGAGCCAGCTGTGGATGTGATGGCCAGGTGTCCACACACTCCTGTTCATCCATCTATTTATCGATCAACTTGGCATGTCTCTACATTGAAGATATTTGTAAAAGAAAAAATGTGGCGGATGTAAGGTGAGTAATAGGAAGACATCAAGATGGCCAGGTGTCCACACAAATTCCCATCCATCCATCCATCCATCCATCCAGTTTTTGCATAGTTCTGTTTGTGCATACATCACATAAAAGCTACTGAACAAATTTTAATGAGGTTTTCACAGGTGTATTTGGCCGAGCTTGAGGTAACACAGGCTTTGTGTCATCGCACTCGGCCCACAGGAAGAGAAGATATGCTAATTTTACATTTTAATAATAAATGTGAAAAATTGCAGAATTCAACAGATGGCGCTTTACTTTTTAAAAAAAAATACATGCTTGAGTGTGCAATTGAACTCTACCTAATAAACATGATCTCACACGTTCATTCCGTGCACAAAATGTTTAGTTCATTCAAAAAATTAGGGTCCAAGTATTGAAGAAACAGATGCGTTTTGAGTCGTCAATTAAAGATTGTCAAAGACTCTGCTGTACGGACGTCTAGAGGAAGTTCAATCCACTACCCAGGTGCCAGAACAGAAAAGAGTCTGGATGAATGTCTTCCTCGATCCCTGAGACATGGTGGAACAAGGCGAGCAGTGCTGGTGGATCGGAGGGAACGTGGTGCAGCACATAGTGTGATTAGAGCAGAAAGGTAAGTGCGTGCTGGGCCATTTTTAGCTTTGTAGGCGAGCATCAGGGTTTTGAATTTGATGCGGGCAGCTTCAGGAAGGCAGTGCAGGGAGCGGAGAAGTGGGGCGGTGTGGGAGAACTTGGGAAGGTAATAAGCTGGGATAAGCTCCAGGCCCCGTGCGACCCTGTGTACAGGATAAAGTGGTACTGATGATGATGGATGGGTGAGTGAGTAAATGTACCAAACTATAAACTTTTAGTAGTATGACCTAGCCAAATTCTTTATATTTCATTTCTTATCTCCCCCCCAACCCCCCTTCCCTTCTTAGAATACCAACTCGGTTGTCCTGCGGTCACGGTGTCACTTGTCGCACCTGTTAATGTGTTGACAGCATGTGCTTCCACATAACTGCCTTTATATCTGCAGTCCTTAGCGTTGCCATGTCAGTAAAGCCCTTTACACAGAGATATTCCTGAGCTGCTGTCCTGCACTATGCATGTGTGCGTTGTGTTAAATCGCTCAGCTGTACGCTGCTGTCGTGGGCGTCCCTTCCAGACAGACCTCATGGCCTCTTGGACATTGCTGGAAATCGAATTTATGAAGCGATGCGAACACTTTTCTGTTGTGCATCTTGTACCTCTGTTTTAATAAGAGCAAATAAGACTTTATTAATCTCAGGTAAGATCAAAAGATGATGGTTGAGGTAAAAAAATAATAATCAGGAGTGTGCTGAATGAATGTGTAAATATGATATAAAGATTGCAATTATTTAAAGAGACGTACTCGAATGTTAAGTGCAAAGAAAACAGTTCCAGGTTTGTTTGATTGTATTGCTTTTGCTCAGTGGAAACGAAGCCCCGGGCATGTCTTCATGCTTGCGGCTCAGATCAGATACGGTGATGTAATGTGTTAGTTTTTCCTTCAGACACTCTGCATGTCTGGGTGGTACAGGTTGTCCTTCTTGTGCTTTCATAGAATGAGCAGTTAGCTCTCTTGCTTTGTTTGTCCACAGTCTGTTAGTGTTTTATAGCTTACAAACTCCTTCAGACATTTTTTATTCATTTATTTATTTATTTATTATTTTTGAATGAGAACCAGCAGATCGGAATTCATTTGATGGTTTTCCAGATCAGGTGTATTTCCATTCAGATATGTTTGAACTGGTATTTTTATTAAGTTCCAAAATGCATGTTCTGTCCCAGTTATTTTGTCTTACACTAAGCTCTGTAGTAGAATTCGGTTTCCTCACATACGGTTCCCGTGCACGCACACCCTCACACAGTCCCTTCAGGTTCACATTCATTCACTCAGTCATGTTCTCTCAACAGACCTGGCAGAGAATAAACACGTATCATGCTAACTAGTCGTCTTTAACCACTGCTTTGATTGACGTTATAAATCGGTKTCTAAAAAATGTTTTCCATTCTCTTCTATCAGCTGTGGAGTTGCTTCTGGATTTCCCTTAACTATAACCAGATTTCTCTCACTCATTGATTGATCGGTTCTCCCACCGTCTGTATGATGTTTGTGGTCTGCAAGTTCACACCCCTTTTATGGATTTCACCCTTCAGCACATCTCTTCTTCACATTAATAATGGAGTTTTATGTTTTCAGGTCGTCCGTGTTCGTCTGTCCAAGATTACTGTTAATGTGACATCTCTAGAGCTTGTGGTTGAATGTTTGCAGGATTTATGTACAGTTATCCTTGTGACCAGTAGATGGACTGAGGCTGTGTTCAAATAAACTGATTTTTGATTCTGATTTTTGACACGGATAATATTTTTCAGGGATGTCTGAACACACAAATTAGGTGTTTTTCAGATCGCATCTAAGTCACTGTCGTATGTGGCTCTAGACCATACATGTGTCCGATACACGGTCATGCGACTTGAATGAGAACCAGCAGATTAGAATTCCTTTGACTTTTCGCCTCTGTACTTGCATGGAGTGCCTGCTAACGTCAGTCAGCACCGGCAGCGTGGGATTTCAAAACAGCGCTAGCAACGGCTAGTAAAACAACTAAAGCAAGCCGTCTGACTTTCTTTATTCTAATGCAGGTTGCAATGCCGGATTGTTCCATTTTGTATCTGATCCAAGCAATGTCGAGGGCACAGCAAGGTCAAATTTGAGACGACTTCTTTTCTGTTTAAAGTGTCCATTTAATGCTGTTTGTCACTCATATTAGAGACCTCCCTTGCCAACAAGTCTAGTCCTTCCTTACTTGCTGACGACGACTTTTTTTTCTTCTATGTACAGACTTAAAAATCACATAAAACCTGGAATAGATGGAAGCTGTTGGATTTAATCACACATAGACTAATGATCCGATTCGATTTTTTTTTTCGGCATTAATTTGCAGCTATATTTCTCCTACTAAAAACTACTTACATTATCTAATAAACTCTGAAATGATGTGAAACCTGTCTTGATTTGTTTAAAGGGAATGTCTCATACAAAAGCACCGGTCTTCTGCTCCATACTCCAGTCCAGGGCGTGGCAGTATTGTGACAACTAGCCATAAACTTAAAAAATAAATAAATTAATAAATTGATAATTTTGAAAACATTTGTCCGTTTCAGATAAATCAACCTTAAAAAAAAAAGATTGATTAAAACTAGTACTGTGTTTAATTGTGCTTCTCTTGCTTATCTAGATACAGAATTTGAGTAACTAAAGGATACAAGTCATAGTCTCTGGCCTGGTATCATCAGATCAGAAGTTTAAAAAGTGCTTGCACAGGTGAGTTCCCATAGTCCTGAGAGATCAGGTCAGCTGATAGCTCAGTATGGTGTGTGTAATGTGAGCCTGTGGAACAGTCTGCGACAAGGGGTGGAAAAAAAAAAAGCTTAGGTTTCTTTTGGCAAAATCTTCTCCTACTGTGCTATATTCCTCGACTCCTTCTGGGATTACATCCAGTCCTGATAAAGAGCTTTCTTTATTTCTTTCTTTCCCGCCTTTGTTCCCCAAAAAAGTTTTTTTTTTTTCCCTTCTTTCTTCGTTTCTTCCAGGAAGGGAGTACTGAGCTACCTAACTGGCAGTGTGTCATACTCTCCTCTTACTCTGTCGTTACTTAAATTCGTGAGAGCTTGTTATTCAGCTGTGTGTGTTATTTTCCATTACAAAACAGTAATAAAATAAGTCCTTTCCAGACATGTAAGTGTATGTAAGGTCAGACAGATAAGCATCTTTGCCCTCAGGACCGTCTGTGGCTTTAGAGAGTGTTTGGTTGGAAACGGCCTGATGTTTTTATATGTACTCGCTGTAGCATTTGCTGGGTCAAGGTGGCTACTTTGCACATGAAAGGCACGCCGGATTCCAGCAGAGTCACGTCTGCGAGCTCGCTGCTCCGAGACGTCCTTAGACGGCCTCACATGCCACAGAGGAGCAATCAACATGGTGACAGAATGAATCGGTGCTCCAGGAAATCAACCCCCACGTTCAGAGAAGGTGACGGTCACCAAGCTTCAGAGAGGTTTAAAAAAGATGCAGTGGAGACTTTTGCATGGTCAGTCATGGCGTTCTGATTTTTCATGTCAGGGTAGAATCGAATCAAAAGCCGCTCTCGAATACTGAATAGCAGTGTACGCTATTCTGACCGACGAACGACTCACTCTGAAAACATAATGTATCAGTTTTACAGTATAACGTTTACTAGACAGGTACGTTTTCTGAAGAAAACGTGAGTGATGCTTCTCGTGGCAAAACTCAGGCCTCTGGGCCTTTTGTAATGACGGTCTACGGGATCAGTTGCTAATGCTCTAGTCTGGTTGCTAGGGCGTTGCTGGACAGCGTCACAATGATTTTGAGAGCCTAATTGGTTGCCTGAGTAAAACGGGCCCACCTAATGGGATCCACAGTTTAGTTCAAATTGTCATAACTGGGAATGCAACTCTGAGCACTTCATGTTTGAATGGCGAGTACTGTCCTTTCACCATTATTTGACAATGGGGCAAATTTGGGCAAATCTTGCGCCTCAGGGGTACTACTTGTACACTCTTGCAGGGTATGTTCTGACACAGGTTGCTAACCTTTTCAAATGAGGAGAATTTGACCTTTCTACAAAATTCCGTCTCTGTGCTACAATCTGTCAAAGTTTGTCTCAATGTTAAGATTGAGATTTTTTGGGCGGTAAATTGTCACCCTTTAGAAACGTTATAGCACAACCTGCAAGATAAAACAAGTGATTATTTACTTCGCAAGCACCACTAATTAACCATCACAAAGTACTGTCTAGTTCTGAAAAAGTATGTATACTCACTAAACACTTTATTAGGAAAATCTACATGTTCACACAGCGCAGTGCAAAGATCATGCAGGTGCAGCTCAATGTCATCTGTTAATTTTCATATCAAATATCAAAATTGAAAAAATATATTAAAAAATATATATATTTTTGGAACCAGATGGGCTGGTTTGAGTATTTTGTAAACTGATGCCGATCTGAGATTTTCACTCTACAGAATGAGTAAGCGAAAAGGCTGTGAATGGATGAGGGGTCATGGGTCAGATCAGTTCGAACTGCTAGGCAGAAAATAATAATACATCACACTCTACAACCACTGTGAGCAGAAAAGCATCTCGGCATGTACAAACCCTACTCGCCAACCTTAAGGTGGGTGAGTTACAACAAACGAAGTCCACATTGTGGAATCTGAGCCTATTGGTGTACAGACTCACCCAAACTGGACTGTTGTTTTAAAAAAAAAAAACACACATAAATAAAATCACCTGTTTTTCTTGCAGTTGAGTTTTAGGTTCCTGATCTAATCTACACGCAGAACCACCCAGAAAACTCCATGAAAGCTCATGTGCGTTGGAGTCTTGAGCTCAACACAGACTGACTGGCCCATCTTTTTCTTATACCGCCCATTTCTTTTGCACAATTTATTTTATTTATTTTAATTGATAGTTATGGTTCTTTAATCAGTGCCAATAATGTCTTTCAAAAATTTTGAACGGTCCTTTTGGTCCCTTGCACACCAGTACAATGATGAGTAAGGATGCAGTTTTAAACAATAAAATTAAGCAACTGGGCCGTAAGTTACTTCTGATAGAAAACTGCATTAATGCATGCAAAAGATATGGCTTGATATAACCGGTTGAGATGTACATTAGTTTGCATCTAGCTGAATAAATCAAGATTTTAAGAGAGTAATGCCTTTCTCACAGAAATGTTTTTTGCTGTAGTGTGAGTTTAAGGTGGAAGGGATTGTGAGGGATGTCATTTTATTCTGTACTGCGATTCAGCGAGGTGTCAACTGTTCGATCATACGCCACGGCTAGCTATCTCATTGTAACAATATTGATGTTCAACTCGCTGCCCTCCCCAAACCGCTTAACGCTGAAACAGTCCATTTCTTCCCTTTTAGTTTCTCCATAACACACTCGTCAGTGTGTACAAAGAGACTGCCATGTTCTGCCTGAACAAGGCCTCTCCAGTTCCCCAGCGTCTGGCCGAGCACACTGCCAGTCTGTTCTGTTCTGAATCGACTCTCTCTTTGTCTCCCGCCTCATGGTGTGTGGAGTCAGCTCACCATTGACTCGAGGATCGTCTCGTATGCTTCGCCATCATACCTGATACTCCGACTGGAATCTGCGTGTAAACAACCTTGCCTTCGACTGTTACAGTACTGTCGTTGGGACAGCAAAATGCAGAGAGCAACGGCTATGTTGTTGCGAGTATAGTATAAACTGTTTATTTACATATTAAATATTCAGCTTGGCCACGCCTTCGTTTTTGATGACGAATCACAGGCTTAGTGATGTATCCCATCCATCCATCGATGTGATCATTGCTTCGAGCAATGTCTTCAGGCAAAGCGTCGTAACGGTAGGTGAAAAATAAAAAGTAAAACCTTTCAAAACAAATAAGCTTGATGCCTTTCCAGCTCGCTTCTCACTGTCAACTTGCGTCTACTCTGAGAAAAGGAAAACAGGAATGACGTTAATACCCAGGAAAGAGGGCAATTGCTCATCATTACTCCTGGAGATTACACCCCCCTTCCTCAACCGTAACCCAAACCCCACCCTTACCTCACTAAACCACAAGGCCCCGCCTGCTACTCTGCGGTTTATCTTGCTGGTGGCTCTTTAGGCTGCAAGTCACATTGAATAAAGTGTTGTAAGATTTAAAAAAAAAAACACACAAAATCTCATTTTCAAGAACATTTCTGGTGAACATGTTGTACATCACACCGTAAAGTGTTATTGAGGCTTCGAGTACAGTTGGTTATAATACCGTATCTTAGAAATAACTTTCCACCCCCCCCAGCTCTTAATCACTCAAGCTAATCCTGATGGCTTGAGGCAGACTGCCTAAATCAGGGAGTGCACATCCTGTGCATGTAGGAACAGAGCACCTGTCTGGTACATGGATCAAGTCCTTATGATTCAGACGTGTTTAAGTCTGCTTGCTGTTTACTGTCACAGTGTCGAACCCTGATTTCACTTTTACTTACTTTTAAATATCCGTGTTGGCTTGAAAAGGTAATACTAGTAATAGTCTGTAGGAACAACAGTTGCAAATGTAAAGAAAAAATACTTTGTGTATTTAATAGATTTGTTTCTGCTTCACTAAACCCTTTGTTTTTTCATTCAGACGTTCTTAGGATGATGATGGTTTAATACATTTTTGTGTTCAGTCGTCGTTGCTTTTTAGAGAATATCCATAAATATTGGCAGTTTCTGTAATCCTTCGATTAGCTTGTCTGGAATGAGCAACCATCTCACGGGCAAAGCTGACTGGACCTCTTGACCTGTTTGTTTGATTATGCACATTGCATTGTTGATCTCTTTAAAAAAGAGCGTGTATTGGTGTGTCTGGTTCCAGACCCAAATGTTAATTCAAGTACTTGTTCAAAAACAATTTTTTTCTTTAAGTTAAAGGCCTATAGTAAAATGCTATTCCAGGGAGTTGTATTATTAAATCTTCATTAAAGTCCGAGTAACAGACCTGGCAGGGGGTGATTTTCTTTACAGTGTAAGTGGTTTGACAGACATGCACGTGTGTGATGGCCTGCCTTGCTTTGACTCGGGCAGTGATGGCTTGGGGTTACTGATTATCAGGTCGGCGGTCTCGACTCTTGAGAAAGGTCCTCGTGCTCCAGGAGTATCATGGCTGACCCTGCGCTCTGACCCCAGGTTCCTACAACATTGTCTTTATTTGTCACATATAAATTATAGCGCAGTGATATGGCAGTGCATTCGATTCTGCAGCTCGATAGCTATAGCCATTTGTAGAAGTGTAAAGATGCGGTCACTGCTTTTCCTACGAGCTAACCGAAGCACTGTCGGTCCTGGAGAAATGGCACAGGTGCACGTTATGGATTATTAGTTATAGTTGGCATCCGTGTCTGTCATAAGGACTCCACTGCCATAAAGACAGAGACAGGAGACAGGAAATCAGAGGTGACAGCTGTACCAGCCCCAAGCTGTACCCGTTGTGCCAAAGTTTCAGGACCTGGCCACCTCACACCGTGTTATTTGAACATCATGAATGTTCAAAAGCCAGTGGGCTGAACAGAGCAAACAGACACCCACCATCCCAGCAGCCCAGCGCCAGGAACACACTCGCGCTCGTACTTCAGTTTACCTTTAAAGACAAATACAGGAAATAAAGTGAGTGTTTGGGACATTCTGTGTGAAATGTTAAAAATTAAACAAACTAATAACGGGTTATTTTATGCGATTTAAATACAGTGTCATCTTATCTTAAATACTTCACCAGTTTTCCGGTGATTAAAAAAGAAATAGGAATAAAAAAAGGCATCACCCCCACCCGATCCTCTCGTAAAATGTGAGTCGGTACGTTATCCCTAGATAGCCGTCATACTCCAGTGCGCTACAGCAGCTGATGATTATGAAACCCGAGAGGTGATGCATGCACGGAAGTTATTAGAGTGAAGCTATTGTGTAGATCCCGATTACAGCATATTTAAAATTAAACAGTCTGGTTTTATTACAACTCTTATAAACTGCTGCACCTCTTTCTTCTTTTATTTATACATGAGCTCTGTGTTTGTAGTTGTCTAGCGCGGCAAACCGAGCTGATCACAACCCCTACGCAAGCTAATTGTGGTCAGATTGGTTTAATGAGCATGTTGAAAAGAAAAGAAAAAACGATTCAGTATCAATTCATGTATTTTTATTTTATTATTTTAGCATACATACAGTTGCACAGGTCCTCTATAATAGTACAGGTGGTGCTGTTAACTACTCAGACATTGGCAGGCAGCTCAGCGTCCTGTGTGGTTGGAGCTAATTATTTGCCATGTTTGTTTAGGATCTGAAAAAAAGTAATATGGATATCAGGATATTTATAAAATCAAGATACTTCCAGAATTGCAATACAAATCGACTCAGCACTGAGGTATCATTCTGTCATATTGGGTGATTCCCATCCCGAAACGCCTACATCTTGAAAATATATTAATCCACTCATGGACACACACTGGTCTGAGTCTGCGAAGGAATACACACTGTAAAAATACCTTTACTAAAGTCAGCAGTGAGACGCGAGTTGGACAGCTGTTACAAATCTGGACAGCCAACAGTCTATAACACTTGAGCAGCCCCCATGAACTTGGCTGTGATTAATGACTGTTTTCGACCAGTTCGAGAGCCTTGTGATGAATAGTGTTCAGCTTTAACCCTGCACTGGGACCGACTCCCTCACTGCCACTTGAGCTAATAACAGAGCACTTGCTCACACAAACGGGACAACTCTAATCACCCTGTTCGCACCCTCACCACAACAGGACAACAACAAACACGGACAAGTTTCCATCCACTTCACGCACGGGACTGAAACAAGAAAGAAAACAGGTGTAATTTTTACTTTACTTTTTTTTTTTTCTTCCATAAAGCATCAACAATTTCACAATGTATTTATTACAAATGAATATCTGCTGGTTTGGGCTTTCCATCTGGTAGGGTGGCAGAAACAGAAATGATGACCTGTAGACTGATTATCATTCTTTTTTGTTACAGCTACTTTCTACGATTCATAACATTCATCAGGAAAAAAAAAAGACACAAATCCTAAAAATATCTCTCATAATCATGTATCACACTTGTGATTTTAAAAATCACTGCCACATGACTTTATTCTGTGTTTCTGCTGCCAGAACTGTGTACGTGACTCCTATTCATTCATTCATCATCTATTAGAGGTGCAGTGGCCTGAAGCACGAGTTCACGGGATTACACGCTGATCAGGGTGCCAATCCATCGCAGGACACAAGCACGGGAGTACATGCAAAGTACTCGAACCCTCAACCCTGGAGGTGCAAAGCTACAGTGCTAACCGTTACGCCAAGTGCATCATAGGCACATTATTAAGCCACGCTGATTATGGCTTCAGTGAGCTTTCCATTCCACAACACACATGCAGAGTGAAGAGAAAGATGCTCCAAGACGTATAACTGAACAGCCAAACATCCTTACAGCAAACGAGCATAGCGGGCTTCATGACGTGCTCTCTGTAATGAATACACTCTCTCTCACTGTGAAAATGATCAGAATCCATACAGCATCCACCGGGAAATATCATGGGGTGTGTTTCTGGTAGTGAGCCCTGTCCATTTCTAATTGTATTATTTCTCTCTGTTGTTGTTCTTTTTTTTTTTCTTTTTTCTTTCAATTCCTTATTAGTAGGAAAAGTCAGATTTTCTTATCACTGCACCATTTTGAATTTGTTTACTGTGTTTAAAGTGCTCGTGCTGTAATTACAGATGGCTTGTGTTTTGATGTCAAAGTGGGCAGGACTTCCAGGAAAGTAGCAAATGTTTGTGCTTTCTCTTTGAGGAAACTGTAATTGATTTTTTTTTCTTCTTTTTTTTTTTTTTTTTTTAAAATCCATCGACTTGACACGAGCCTTACAATGCTCTGCCACCTTTATAATGCGCTTCGTTTCCCCGTGCAGCTACAGGCTCTCTGGTTGATGATGAGCGACACCCTGCCGCAGGAGATAAATGACGAGGAAACTTGAGCTTGATCCTCATGTGTATTTTCATTCTTGACACAGGAAGTTAGGACAGCTGTTTGTTTCGTTTCGTTTCATTTCGTTCTGGTTTTGGTGATAATATTAAAAAAAAAAAATAGATTTCATTATTTATTTATTTTTAATTTCCAAGAATGTGCCTTTCTTGTCCTTAATTCCTCACGTGAACTCAGTTTAGGGAAGGTGAGCGAGAAGAAGAGAGGCAGAGGACACACTGTGCCAGCAAGTGCAACCTGATTTCCTTAGACATGCTGCTTTGTGGCAGCCAAGATCAGCAGAGCTGCACAGACCTCAAATGAACTTGGAGAATTTCCTGAATTAATAGGGAAGCGAGGCCGAGGTGACGCTGTTGACTAAAAATAAAAAGATTTGAGGTGCGTGTTCCATGGCTCTACTGTTTGTGCCATGATGCTGTTGGTTGCCGGTGTGTGTATTTTGTGTAGGTATGAGCAAAGAGGCTTGTTCTATAAAAGCTGCTTTTACATATTACTCTCAGCAGGCCGTAGTGATTTTAAAGCGTTTGCTAAAATGTATAAGATATTCTGTGTTGAAATTCCGATTGTATTTACAGTTTATTGAATAAATGTGAGAGAGAGGGCGAGCTGATGGACAGCGAAATAAAGGTGCGCATCACGTGAGCTTCTCCTGTCATGCTGGCAGTCAGATTATAATCTTTCTTTCCTGTCAAATAATAGAAATCCTACATCTAGGCATTTGGCAGACGCCCTTATCCAGGGCGACTTACATTTTTATCTCATTATACATCTGAGCAGTTGGGGTTAAGGGCCTTGCTCAAGGGCCCAACAGGGACAACTTGGTGGTAGTGGGACTTGAACCTGAGACCTTCCGAACCGTAGTCCAATGCCTTAACCACTGAGCTACCCCTACCCCTGAAATCCTCTCACTAATATGTGATTCCTCACGACCGTACTCCGTACTGACCTTTGCAAAACTACCAGAGGTTGAAAGTTAGTTTGCGATATTATGCTGGCGGTGGATCACACCACGATTCAGAAGCATGCAGGTATGGAAACACTGACCAAGCCAAGCGTAAAGCTGTCATACGTCTCTCGTGTTTACTGCACATAGCCGCACGTCTGCAGAAAATAAAGTTCACGCTTTGCTGGCCAGGTACGATTACACACGAACGCCACGTCTCGGAGCCGGAACACTGGCTAATGACTTTTAAAATCTTTTAAAAGCGTTCAAATCTGTTCAGAGATAACGAGCTGCCATTTTGTAGCCCAGTCCTGTCTCCTGCCAACCAACACATGGCACTGAGAGCAGCACACTCGAGCTGCTCCTTTTTGCCCAGACTAGCTAATAATTTTTCTCCTCGATTTGTTCACACCTGGTGATCGGTTGTTTGTTTATTTACTAACTGTTCCATCCTGGTCACAGCCATCACGGTCTAAATGACTGACTTGTTAATAGTTTAGGAAACATGACCATGCCTAACACACACACACACACACACACACACACACACACACACAGCCCACATGATTGCGATTAAATATGGTAATATAAGAATGGGATTTCCAGCCCGGTTTTTAATCTGCATTCAGCTGTGACTTTGGATGATTTGCCATGAATAGATCACATTTTCGGTTTCCCTAACAATTTGTGACATATTGTTATGACGAAAATACGTACCGGCATGCTGACAGATTTTACTAAATGTTTAGTGTAAACTCTGGTCTTGGGAATTCTGTTGTGTCTGATTATTATTGGCTTTTGGAGAGTTTTCAAAGATGTCAAAAAGTAGGAGACAAGTGAGGACATGTACTATTATTTTTCTGTCTTGTAATCTCAGCAGTACAACTTAGATTGTTTTCACGTTTTTTTTTTTTTCCCTCCGTTCTTTCGACTTCTGTAAAGTTAGTGAAGTATCAAAGCTGGTTTTGAGGCCGCGAACAGTAAAGACAGTTACATTTGCATTAAGACATTTGGCAGACATTCCTATCCAGAGCGACTTACAAAAGTGCTTTAAAGTTTCTGTCATGGGATAGATTCGTACACCAGGTTACTAGGTTACTAAGTACCATCAGTCAAACACTGTTTGGAATATTTTGTACTGAAGAAACGGTACGTCTTGAGTCATCGTTTAAAGATTACTAGAGACTCAGCTGTACTGACATCTAGAGTGAGCTCATTCTACCACCCAGAACAGAAAAAGAGTCTAGGTGCACATCTTGGTAGGAGATGCCGAGGAGCAGCCGAGCAGTGCTGGAGGGTCAGAGGGAACGTAGTGGTGTGGTGCGAGGTGTGATCAGAGCAGAGAGGTACTGTAAGTGGGTGCTGGGCCGTTTTTAGCTTTGTAGGCGAACATCAGGGTTTTGAATTTGATGCGAGCAGCTACAGGAAACCAGTGCAGGGAGCCGCGAAGCGGGACGGTGTGGGAGAACTTGGGAAGGTTGAAAATGAGACCCGCAGCTGCACTCTACATCAGCTGCAGAGGACGAGTGRTGGACAGAGGCAGACCTACCAGGACTGAGTTGCAAACACCCGATTAGCCTGTGAAGAAAGAAAGAAGTAAATTCTACTGGTGTTGTAAAGAAGAAATCGACAGGAGCGAGTGAGGTTAGCAGTGTGTGTGTGTGTGGGGGGGGGGGGGGGGGGGGGGGGGGGGCGAGACAGTTGATTGTCCAGAGTTAGCACAAGATTGCAGGCAGTAACAGAAGTAGTGATCTGAGGTCACAAGGTCTTGAAAACCCTGTTTTGGGGTTTGTATCAAACTGAACTGGTACATTTTGGTGTTATGATTTGTCAGACTTGTCAGTTTATCTAAATTGCCCCTAGTGTGTGAATGATCAGGGATCAATCCGACCCCTTAAGTAATAAGTAATATACGGATAAACCGGATGCCACAGGAATGGACCAGAAATGTTTTTACTTCCTTTACTAAGTTAACACAATGTCGTAGTGGTTAGTAGTGTCGCCTCGCATCTCCAGGGTAAAGGGTTCAATTCCATTTTCAAAATGGGTTTCAGTGTGTGCGTAAATGAAATACTTCCGGGCCACACCTTCCAGAGAACAGCAGAGCAGAGAAACATGCTGGGGGAAAGGCATCATCTTATATGAGCTCACAAAAAAAAAAAAAAATGTAATTGGCTTGTTTAAGGCCATTCCACAAATGCAAAAAGGACAAAAAGCAGAATTTTCAGTCTAATGTCTTTTGTTTGAATAAGCAAACTGGAGACCCATCTGCCTGCCTAAAAATGACTAAAAAGGGAATTTTCCAATATATAACATAAGGTAGTACCACTGAGTTTTGTTGTACATTATGTAGATGTGTACAATTTCCTGGAAGCTTTAGAGTAAATATTATCTAGTGATTTCCCCCCCCCCATTAGGTGTTTACTAAGAAAAAGAAAATGTTTCAAAACTCTTGAAATCTATTTTATTTTGTACTGTCGCAAACAATCTACAAAAGCCCCTATCACAAACAGGATCGGAAAATGAGTGCGCGGCCTTTCCTAATTGGGCTTTAAACGTGTAAATGTGGGCCGGCACTTTAAAACAACTCGGCAGAGCAGCCAAAGTGGACTCGAGAAAGAATGCGGAGCATGTTATCCGAAGCCTCATGCGGTGCGTGCATTGCAGCTGTTGTAGCTCACAGTTTTCAACTCTTCCAGCTGCTGCGACTTCCACGACGCTGCACAGTCTGACGCAACGGAAAGTAAAGTTTCATTTGAAGAGCACGTAGAGGAATTAGTTGACGCTCCGAGATCGTCAGAAGGCTTTGGGAGTATAGCGGCTCTGTTGGAAAGTTAAACATTTCCAACATCCGTTAAATACAGGATGTTGACTAAACAAATTTGCTCGGAAGACATTTTCTTGGTAGCGTTGTCGAGTGTAATTTTGCCTCCCAATAAAGTAAGAACATAAACATTTAAAGAGTATGCATATTCAGAGCATGTTAGTATGCTGTTTCTGTATTCCTGTGCGCATTGTTCTTAGCTGATAGTCCCTCAGTTCCGAATATTGTGTATTCTGAGATGCTTTTCTGCTCAGCACATGTGTACAAAGTGATTTTCTTTGTTTCTGTAGCCTTTTCGTCAGCTTGATTCTCCATCACTCTCCATAAACAAGGCATTTCCGTCTGCAGAACTGGATGTTTTTCTTTTTTGCACCATTTAGACTAAATTCAAGAGACTGTTGTGTGTGAAAATCCCGGGAGCTTAGCAGTTATAGAAATACTCAAACTAGCCTGTCTGGCACCAACACTCATGCCATAGTCAAAATCACCGAGCTCACATTTTTCCGCTTATTCTGATGGACGGTGTGAACATTACCGCCTTAGGCCGCTGGTTTGTATCTCCATGATTTGATGCCTTGTACTGCTGCGATATAAATAGCTGATGTAGATAATTGCTTGAATAAGTACATGTGCAGGTATTCCTAATAAAATGTTTCATAGTTTTATGGTTTCATACATCTCAACTACGACTAAAGTATGTATGTTTGATCAGTAAACTTGTCAGTTTTGCCAGCATGAATGCTAATGATGAATCGGGTATTAAGCTGTAGGTAGTTTTACAAACAACAAGGATTCCAGTTATTTCCAGTTCCAGTGAAAAACGTCCCATTTGCCCATACATCAACATCCTGCTTACCTAGTTATGGATGAACATTATGATGGACAAATTGTAAAAAAAAAAAAAAAATTTACGGTTCAATTCGATTGTCAGCATTATTTACATCCATCTCTGTCCCGTCACCTGCGGTAAAGTTCTCTACAAGGGATCTCTCTTCATGCTCAACATTTTTAAACTTTTGCTCACCACCATGTGTACAGCGAGTGTAATATTACTCTCATACAACAGTTCCACAAATTCACACCATTTATTATAAACAGATTCTAATTTTTGTTTATTTAACTAGTTATTTTGCTCCACCAGCACATATTCTTCCACACCTGGCAGAACTAACTAACCATGACTGACAGTTAGCGACCAAGAGTCGTGTACTTAACAGGAGTGAAAGTAGTTTTAAATTCTTACCGGAGCTATGTAGCCAGACGGTGAGGAGAATAAACCATGGTTTCTCTTTATGTTTCAAACTTATTCCATATCAGCTATGGTAACTTCTGAGGTTTTGGGGTTGAATCCCAAATAATGTTAAATCGAAAGCTTTGATGTACAATCCCTTATTCCATACACCAAGTAATGCCCTTGATTATGGGTTAGAGAGAGATTAGGGATTCAGCCTCGTGTTAGAATCTAGTTAGCTAAATATCCTATCTTAGGAGTAAACAAAACATCATGAACGGTTTAGAAGCAGTTATTAAGAGGAAAGTGTTGTTCAACATGACATACTTTGTGGGGAGTTTTTTTTTTTTTGGTTTGTTTGTTTTGTTTTGTTTTTTTTTGTTGCTGAAAGTGCTTTGGTGGTTTTGAATGTGGGTTTTGTCAGGTAGCTGCTCTCTCTTCAGTACTGCAGACAGTACCGAACTAATACAAAAAACTGTTTGTGTAATTAATAATTGTTAGAACACCAGGGACGTAGAGTGATGCATATAACTAAACCTTCCAGTGTTCTTGTCCAGTCGGATTGCTCCAGTTGTTAGGATCGCCACTGTCGCATAATGCTTGTTTTGTTACTTCCCTATTACTATTTCCAACCAGAGTAATTGGACTGGAGTATAACGTTGGCTGTATAAGGAAGATCAAGCTCGTAGACATATTTAGGCAGACTGATGTTTTTTACCACTGTGTTTGTTAAACTGGCTCCTACTTACACAACCAAATATCTGCAGACGAGACACCCAAGGCGAGGCAAGGCAAGGCGAGGCAAAAGATTTCAGCATGATGAAATGTATTTATGTTCTTGAAGTAGAGACTTTCAAGAGTGTTATTGGCAGATAGTCATTTAAGTCAAAACAGAGAACGTCATCTTTTGAACATTTTCCAGGATTTTTGCCACAGCAACATCTGATACCGGGCCTGTGTCACTTTTCTGTACAAGAAACAACAATGTCATGTTCCTGATGTAATAAATGATTCATCTAGTGCACTGTGAGACTGATGTAAGGCCTACAGTATAGTAGAGTTCATGGTAAGTCTTGCATACATTTTTCATGGGTAGTACTATAGGCAATACTGTTACCTCTCAGGTGTATGTACAGTACCAGTCAAAGGTTTGGAGACACTTTCTCATTCATTGTTTTTTCTTTATTTTTATTGTTTCCACCACTGTATATTAATCCTGGAGACATTGAAATTATGACAGTACAAATATGGAACTATGTAGTCAACACAATTGTGCTAAATAACCCAGAACATGTTTTTATATACATATATGATTCTAGCCACCTTTATTTTTGATGACACCTTGGCTCAGGCTCATGAGGTCATCACCTAAAATGGTTTTCCAACAATCTTGAAGGCATTCCCAGAAGTGTTGAGTACTTGTTGGCTGCTTTTCCTTCACGGTCTAGTCCAGCTCATCCAAACCATCTCAATTAGATTTAGATCGGATGATTGTGGAGGCCAGATCATCTGAGGCAGCATAACTCCATCACTGTCGTTGTTGGACAAATGGCTCTTGCATGACATAAAATGCTATGGTAGCCTTGCTGGTTAAGTGTGCCCTCAATTTAGAACAAGTCATCAACAGTGTCACCAGCAAAGCAGCCCCACACCATCACACCTCCTCCTTCATGCTTCACAGTGGGAAACACACATTCAGAAACCGTGTGTTCACCCTCTCCACGTCTAACAAATATATGGTGGTTAGAACCAAAACTCTGGAATTTGGATTCATCAGACTAAAGGCCAGTTGTCCACTGATCTCATGTCCATTTCTCATGTTTCTTGGCCCAAGCAAGTCTTTTCTGTTTGTTGTTCTTTCAAGATAATTGTTTCTTTGTCGCAATTCAACCATCAAGGCCTGACTCACGTAGCTTTCTCTGAACAGTGGATGTTGAAACATGTCTGAGGTTTCTGAGGCTGGTCATTTTAATAAAACTTGTCCTTGCAGCAGAGGTAACTATTGGTCGTCTTTTCCTGGGACGTTCTCAGGACTAGAACTAGTTTCATCATTGCATGACTGTTTTGGCGGATCCGTTCAATGTTCGAGAGATTTTTCAGATTGACTGACATTCATTTCTCAACGTATTGATAGACTGTATTTTCTCTTTACTTAACTGAGTGTTTCTTGCCATAATATGGATCTGTACAGCAGTTGTAGTAACACTAATAGGGCTAGACACTACCTACACTTCCTCTGCACAAGACAACTGATAGTACAAAGCACATTGAAAAGGTTAGAAACTCTTGACAAGGCACATCTGTAAACTGAAACCCATTCCAGGTGACTACCTCGTGAATCTGATGGGAATACCATGAGTGTGCCAAGCTGCCATCAAGGCTAAATCTGGTTAAAGCTACTCTGGGCAATGCAAAATATAAAACACACATTATGGGTTGTTGAACACTTCTTTTTTTTTTTTGTTTTTGTTTTTTTGTTTACTACACAATTCCATAGTCACCTCTCTGGAGGGACACTGTATGGAAAAAGTACACCTGATCATCACAGCTATATGTGCTTTTTGCACATCTCAGTACAGATCTAGTCCCATTTTTTCCCCCCTACTCGACTCTTCTGAAAATGCTTTCAACTAGATTTTATAGTGTGGCTATGGTGGATTTGTGATCATTCAGCCACAAGAGCATTAGTGAGGTCAGGGAAGGAGTCCTAGAATAAGTTCAATGTTCCAGTACATCCCAAAAAACAAAAAAAAAAAGTGTTCAGTGCGCTTGAAATTTCTTCCACTTTATCTGTGGCACACCATGTTTTCATAGAGTTTGCTTTGTGTACAGGGGTGTTGTCCTGTTGCAACAGGTTTCAAGTCTCCATTGAGGTCCATTGAGGGGAAATCCTAATACTAGGACATCCTAGACAATTCTGTGAATCTAACCTTGTGGCAAAACTTTAAGGAAGAACCAGATGTTCAGTTGGAGTGGGAGTCAGTTGTCCACATATTTTTGGTTGGGTAGTGTTCGAGCAGTAGGGATGCAGTAATGCTTTATATAACCTGGGATTGTTTACGGTAATTGTTTGTGGATTTACTTAATAATACTGCAAATCATCCTTGTGGAAATTCCCCCTCTACCGCTGACACAAAAAAATGTGTATGTGTTGTAACAATTGTTCTTTGTTTCGTTCCTTTAACTGGGGTACAGGATTAAAATGCAGGTATTTTGCACTTGTGTTTTACCGTGGTCACGTCTTCTTTTTTTTTTTTTTTAATAAAGAGAATGTTTTTCTATTAGCATCTGCCTCATGCACACAAAATAAAGCTTTTGAGAAGTAACAAAGATCTTCCGTGGAAAATTTTCACTTTGCGTCCTTTTTTTTTTTTTTCTTCAAAATTTGTTTGGCCTGCTGGAACTCGCCTCAAGGTTATCTACGTTTTAACAACCTCTAACCCTTGATCTCGCTTTTGTTATTACTCTCGCTCTAGCCCCTCCTATAGCTCTTTCTGCTGTTTCCACTGTAGTCAGCTCACAACGATTATCCTGATACACAAGAAAGGGCAGGTAGATGTGGGTGATGTGATGCAAATATCGTGTCATGATTCCTTTTAGGCGTGTATCAATCATGCATAGATGGTGAATTGTTTGCTAGGAATTTTTTTTTTTTTTTAAGATGAAGAAAAAAAAAAACTCTGCTGTTTAATTCCTGATCTATATTAGTATATTTATTTGTGTTTTGTTGTAGAAGAAAATCAGTCATGTAGTAAAAAAACTACCTTTATTTCTCTATATAATCCCCTGCTACTCTAATGCACTTTTGTTAATTAAGCATTTCACTAGTGCTTGGATTCCATCGAGGTAGACAATTTTCTCAGTCCATCGGAGCCGTGATCTGACTGCTGGCTTTGCGTCTGGCCACCCCGGCCTTCCAGGAACTCCTTTAATGGCCCAAATATGATGAAATGGCTTGGGCAGCGGTGGACTGTACAGGGGATGTGGCAATAACTCCCAGCCGAGCTCCCGTGATGTGCAAGTGGTGTTGGTTAGTGGTTGTTCGTACCATTCCGACAGACAGATGTGTCTCTTCCACAAGTTATCCATCAATTTTCAAGGATGAGGCATTCCTCTGGCTGAATGTTCACAGGAATGATTGCTGTGGACTCCAAGCTACCTCGGCCAGGATATTCACTCACGGACGTACGGACTTTTTTAAAATTGCACCATTCCAGATATTACCGCAACTAAGAGACTCGTCACTGTACTGTGTAAATGTATGCCTTCGCTCATGAAAAATTTCATCAGAGATCCAGGTTTAACTTACACGCTCCTCATGTTATGATGTAAATGGTAAGAGTCAAAAATTTCTAAAGTAGACATACACAATATCCTGGAATTGAATTTAATCTCAGTGGTGAAGTCACATCGCCATAGTTCCCTGCCCTGGTAGCAGGGTACAAAAAGTGTGCTCTAATATCACCACCAGACATCACTGTCTACTACTTCAGCTGCTTTACAGATATTTAATAACCAATTTATGATTTACCAAAACACATGAAACATGAGGCAGAACTCAAAGTGACCTTTTCCTGTGTCACTTCTCAGCACAGCAGTATTTCCATACTGTATGCCGTCATCGACTTTAATATTTAAATTACTCAAGTTTTGCATGAACGGATGTGCGAGGTTTACACGCACGTTTACTCACGAGCACACAAAATCACTAATGCCAAGAGAACACTTGTTTATCACTATCGCTCTCTTGTATATTAACAATAGGAAACATTTCTGAGGAGCGCTAGAGCTCCACTGTCAGGAATTTACACACAACAGCTCCTTCATTACAGCAGAATGACGTTTCGGCACTTTGTTTGGGTTTAATCCTCCAGGGGTCATCTGAGTTCACATGAACTGAGAGGGAGTGTGTTGTGAGGGCAATTGTCGGACGATCTCATTTGCCACGGTGGATTTTTTTTTTTTTTTTTTCCTTTCTTCCTTTCCCCCTCCTCCTGGAGTTTCAGTCTTGGTGTCACCTGAGTTGATATCTGAGCTCACAGCGTGTCACTAATGCTTCTGTATATCGTGAGAGCGATGTTCATCAGGAGCAAGGAGCAGGAGCTCATTTAAATGTAGGCCGTTTCTGTGCTAAAGATGGTGTTTTTCTTGCTGGTGCTCTGACCTGAATCAGTTTTTCCTCTCTCTCTCTCTCGCTCTCTCTCTCCTTTTACAATGCGCTCTTATTTAGAATGATAGCAGAGGGATCTGGTTGGTAGTTCTGGCTCAGTGGAATCTGTGGACTGGATTTGTGTGTAAGGTGGAACCTAGATCCTAATGAGGAGGAGAAACCCTGGTGTTTAGCATGCGGGCTGTGCTTTTTCTGCGTTTTATAAACACCGCTTTCTGCAGCATGCAGTATTTTTCTCAGTGTAATCCAGAGAGCATTAATCTGTAATTGCCTCCCTGTGGCTGCAAGTGTTTAGATCAGTACATGCGGACACCCGAGAGGACGATCATTAAGGAGGGATCGGGAGGCCAAGGAAAAGGCTGAAGGATACTGAAAATAGTCACAAACCTCCGACCCGCTGAGCTTTCTGTGTTGCAGCTTCGCACTTTATMATCAAAATATGCAGTTATGAATTTTAGGTGCAAAAAATAAGCAATCCATAGAGTCTCTCCCTCTTTAAATAAAACATCAGATTAAGCAAACTAGCTGTGAATCTGGAATGAGTTTATATACGTATATTGTACACGTTTTGATTTTAACTGGCATTCCTTGGACGTCTCGCCCTGTCTGATTAGTAACGTTTAGCCAAGTCATCCTTTTGTCTCATGACCCTGCTGTCTTCCTTTTAATGTAAATTCAATTCATTAATGTGAATTCAGATCTATTAGTGTGTACTGTRTGTATGTATGTATGTTCTCGTCCAGGGTAATATAATATATGAACTTTCCCCATGCCTCTGCGCCCATGAAACTACTCCATCATCATGCTTCCTGATTCCTTACATAGTAACACATCCTGTGTCTTGTGTTAAGAATAAATGTACAAATAGCTCCAAATAGTGTCCACTGGAACCCCTTTCTGTTTGACCAACAAATTAGTCTCTCTATGACTACATCTTACAGTCTTGCATCTTAATGACTGGTTCTTTACATGACACGACACCTAGTCAGAAACTTAAATATGCCCTCTGCTGATGATAAATGGAAAACTTCTGAGTCATGTATGCACATGTGTTTGTCCTTCGTGTGGTTGTTTATTTTTTCCGGGGCCTGGCCGGTAAGAGTGTCGAAGGCGCAACAAGCTAAAATTCTTTACAAACTTGTAATTTGGTCACTCTTATTAAACCTTGCGAACATTAATTATTTTTTACATTTTTGATAAGGTTTGCAGTTCTTCTTTAATCCTGCAGTTGGTGCAGTCTAAGCTATTCACACATTAGCAGGCACAGCGTCCTTTGTGGGAGTAGAGATTTATTTGATGAAGCGTGCTGCTYCGTGTAAATGTAGCCTCTCTTTTTTTTTTCTATTTACCAAATAATTCTATTTTACTCTTTTGCATTGGTTTGACAATAAATAAGAGTTATTTAAACCAATAAGTGTAGATCTAATATTTTAGAGAATGAACTACCTTGAGTTATTCATGTTTGATTTAATTGTATAAAGCTTTAGCTATGAGCTTATGACTCAGGGTTTAAAACTGTAACAAAATCAAAAACATTTTACATCAATCCAAGATGATTATGGTAATTCCCATCCCTAATATTTATTAGATTTGCCACCAAATCTTTGCCATAGAAATTATGAAAAGCTGCTTTTTGGACTGCAAAAGAAGAAACGTCGCAGCATCTTGTATTATTTACAACAGTGTCTCCATTTTGTCTCCAACAACAATGTCCCCCCCCCCCAGCAGCCTGTTACTGTAAAACCCTGCCTGCTCTAGTTTTATCTGTAGCCATTTAACTGTGTGTACACAAGTGGCTGCCACATTTTTCCTGCGGTGATATTGGGCTTTAAGAATGATTGCGAGAGCCCCACACCTTTTCCAGCAGACTCGGGCACAATTCCTGAGCATGGAACGATTGTGTTCTCACTGATCAAAATGAACCAGACTTCGTGGTTAAGTGTTCCTGGAAGTGATCCCGGGCCAGAATGTGAAAACGCAACAAAACAAAAAAGCAACAATACGATACAGGGTCTGCACCCGCAAAACAAATTATTGTTATTGAGTGTTGACAATTTAGTGCATATATTTTTTTAATAAGCCTTTTGCGTTGCCTTAACAACTACTCTTGTTTCTAGAACCAGTTTGATAAAGAATTTTCTTTGAGTAAATACTTTTAAACGTCTTGTACAGGCTTTTTGAAGACCGGGATCATAAAGTGCCAGAAAGTTTCTAGTATGAACATTATAGKTCATGCTGTGTGCGGCATCACAGATGTTTTGGCTCTGATGTGCCATCTAGTGGACATTGCTTTTAATCCTCCAGATGTATACAAGATGCGCAAACGGGTTTGTCGAACAGTGCTTCTCATGTAGCAATTGAGTGCGAATGTACAACCTGTGTGGCGACATTGAAGTGTATTTGCGCCTCATGCATATTATTTCATTTTTATTATTCATCAGTTTGTATATCTGTTTGTATACCAATCTGCAGATCTGCAACTTCAGACAAATAATCTTCACATGCATCATTTTTTTATGGTCTTAAACAACACATGCGTGAAATAAAAAAAATATTCTTATGCAAATGTACCACCATTTTAAACCCAAGTATAGGGATAGACTAATCTCTGTTTTCAGGAAACGATACTTTATTTACTGCAGACTAAATATAAATCAAATCACATCACATACTTTGCGCCAACGTCATTTTAACATCATGTGTAATTTCCTAATGTTTTCCTTTCCTTCATGGTTCCATAACAACGAGAAGAAACAAAATAAACTTACAGAAAGAATGCGTATGGATTTGCTGTAGATCAGTGAGCTGCATATTAAGCTCTGTGTTATGTAACCGTTGCTTTGTTTGAAGCTGTTTGATCAAAACGTGCACAGTAAATGGTTTTTGTTAGGAGCTCTAATGTTTAAATATGCAGCGTCTTTTCCTGCTGTTGTTTTTTTTAATTCAGACAGAATGCAAGCTGCTTAGATTCTGTTCATCCTTTTGAAAAGCAAAAGCACCACCTTTTCTTTTGGGTTCGTAAGAGAAACATCTGGCTTTCCTGTTCACTCGCAGTGCCACTGGCGCCTCTGGCAAAACCAAAACAGTCCTCTCAAATGACTGCGGTGGATTTGTTGTGGCTTCAGCTGCACTTTGATAGCTAAATCTATAAGTCTATTTAAATCCTCACCTCGTTTTTATGCTGCCCTTGTAACTCTCAAGGAACACACGGACTAGATAGATCAGAGATCGCAGCGGGAATTGGTGGTGTTAAAGTGAACGTTAACTTTTTTCTCTCTCTGTCTCCTCTCCTCTCTTTTTTTTTTTCTTCTTGTTTTTTCTCTTTAGTATGCCCAGAGCGATGTGGGCAGCGGGCATGTACAGAATCGGGAGAGTGCTGCCACGCACAGTGCCTGGGCAGCTGCACAGCACCAGACAGTACCACAGCCTGCACCGCCTGCCAGCACTACTCCCATGAAGGTCGCTGCGTGGAGCATTGCCCTCCAGGCACGTACATGTTTGAGGGCTGGCGCTGCATCACCTTAGAAACGTGCGCCGAGATCCACCTGTCTTACTCCGAGCGCTTCGTCATCCACAAGGGCGAATGCATGATGGAGTGCCCACCTGGTTTTAACCGTGAAAACAGTCAGAGGTAAGTCAGACATGACACAGCATCTACCGGCGCTGAACCGACACTTCCTGTGAAGTCCTGTGCCCGATCATAGCCTTTGGTCTTTAAACCGGTGGTGTGAAACGAGAGGCCAGTCTCCAGTTATTTTCATCTCTAGACGCAATTACCACGCGATCAGCAGATCAGTTGGCCCCGATCCTGCTAAAGTGCAGCTTTGTAAGACACTGGTCCGGACCAGTAGTGTGAATAAACACTGACGCTGAGCCAGGAATAGACGTTTGTAATGCAGTAAGTGTGTTAAGAGATATTTTGCAGCTTTATGCTCTAGAGTCACGCCTTTTATCGTGGCATGTCAGGGTGTTAAAATCTCTTAACAGGCTTTTTATTCTATGGATATAATTTAAAAGATCTGTAAATTTAAAGTAAATAGAAAGTAGGTACATGTATCTAGACAGATTTGTAATGATTGAGCACTAGTCAGTAATTATCTACATACACTCATCACTCATCATCTATACCTGTGTAAAGGGTCACAGGGGCCTGGAGCCTATCCCGGGAGTACACCCCGGACAGGGTGTTAATCCTTCACAGGACACACACATTCACATACTCACTTACACACTATAGGCAATTTGGGAATGCCAGTTAAGCTAATCTGCATGTCTCTGGACTGCTGGAGGAAAACCGGAGTACTCGGGGGGAAACCCACCAAGCACGAGGAGAACATCATCCATCGAGCCATCGTGCCRCCACTAATCACCTACAATAATAATGAATTATTTCACTGCTTTTCAGATCATTGTATCGTGGTAACCCCATCAGTAAAATCATGAGTTTTGACTTGTTTTGAGTTGAAAAAGGTGAGTTTTGAAACAGGTACCATCCATGCATCTACAGTATCCCCCAATTTTCTCCTTATTTAGTGATTAACCCCCCATCCCACCCACCCATCACACAGTGAGGTTTTAACATCTGCTTCCTCAAAGACGCTCTGAAGCCGTCAAGTCTATAT
>QMIH01000175.1:111371-197715 GCA_003987875.1 Clarias batrachus
TATGTAATTAGTGATTAACGCTAATTTATTCCTGTCCAGATACACGTGCTGTTTACTTTAAAGTTATAGGTCTCTTAAATCTTACCTATGGTTTAAAATRGCTGTTAAGAGACGTTAACACCCTGACATGCCACGGTAAAGGTGTGACTATACAGCATGAGCTGCAAAATACCTCTTAACGCACGTATTGCATTACAAACATCTATTCCTGGGCTCAGCATAAGTGTTTATTCTCTGTGTGCRTGCATGTGTGTGTCACCATCTTGCTTTTCATATCTCCATGTCATGGTCTGTAATGTCATGCTGTTCTGTACGTTTGATAGCTGCTGCGAAAGGTATGAGTGGCAGGAGAGGTAGCAGTGTAATACGTTTAGAGTCGTAGCAAATTACACAGCCAAAGGGTTTTCAGTGCAGTCCACATCCCCTGCAGGGAGAAACAGCTGTAGTGTGATTTAGGGCAGCATTTCCCAACTCGGGTTAGTTGCAGCTTTACAGGGGGTTTCCTGTAATTACTGACAGATTACTGAGTGAAGTGTTAGTGTCATCTTAATAATACATTTATTTTGTACAAACCTGCCTTAAGCCACAAACGGTGTGCTTTGGCAAATCATTTAGACTGAAATTTTACTGATAAACATTTGGGAACTTCTGCTATAAGGGGAGTCCGTGAGGGCGTGACAGGATTGTTGGGGAGTTCCAGCCAGACAAGAGAGTAATTAAATGAGTTATACGTGTTTCAAAAATTGTCATGCTTGGAGTGACACAAATAATGCATCTATACACCCGATTAGGACGAGAGAGAGCTCAAAGTATTTTACTACGTAGAAGAAAATTGTGTAATAGTGTAAAATCAAAAGATAATCTAAATTGCATTAAATGGTTGTTCAAKTCAAGTCAAGTAGGCTTTTATTGTCACTTCAACCATATACAGTCCAGTACACAGTGAAATGAAACAATGTTCTTTCAGGACCAACAACATAAAAGAAGAAAAACTAACTGGCTATCTAAGAAGCCTAATTAGCTGGCTAGCTGAGACAAGACAGATTGACATGACAACATAAATTAACAACATAAATTAACAAAAAATCTAACTAGCTCACTTGGAGACCTAAATAGCTAGCTGGGACATTTCCATACAAAAAAACAAAACAAAGCACACATGGTTGCCTAAAAGTCATCTGTAAGTAAAACAAAATGTACTTCAAAGTTATACATTAGAGTCCATGCTTAATTTGATGGCCCCTTACTTTGCAGCATGTGTGTGTACATATATCAGGGCTGATGTTGGTTGGGTGCATTCACACTAGGCACCATTGATTTGTGTTGTACCCTGGAACAATGACCTCCCCCGCAGCGTTCCTACTATTAATCCCCCCCAGCAACATAAATTAACAAAATTTTAAATTTTAAGCAACATAAGTTAACAAAATTGTGGCAGAACCTCATGTACACTTTCGGATTTTCATCCTTCAATACAACAGGTGGTAGTATGTACCTAGCTGGTTTGTGAKCCCCCATTAACAGAAGACRAGAACAAGGAAGTCTTTGCGCTATGCCGAATACTATTGATATTTCAGAAAAAATGAATGTCCGTGCTGTTGTGTGCTTTCCTAGTGCATCAGCAATGGCTGTGTAGGTCAGAGGATGAGAACCAGACTTTGGGGTCAAGTGTTCGTGTTACCAGGGCCCTTAAATTCCTCCTTTAATGCAGTGATCAAATGAGCCCTAAGGGAAGAAAAAAAGTGGTGTTAAAAAATGCTGATGGATCCAGGATTAGTCCATCCTTTATAACAGCTCAAATTTTTATTTCACCCTATATGAGCAGTGTTTCTTTCCCTCACAGCATGTTCTGCAGTGCTTGTGATGGCTTGTGCGACAAGGTATGCGAGGGGAAAGACATCGACTCTGTGGACGCTGCACAGTCCCTGAAGGACTGCACGGTTATTAACGGCAGCTTGCGCATCGACATCCGCCGTGGCAGTAAGTATCAGTATAATACTCCTGCATGAAACCCTTATGGTCAGATTCTGGGTGGCAAAATACTACGGGACGTAACAGTGGCACTCAGTCCTTACTCTGTGTTGCAGACAACATAGCATCCGAGCTGGAGAAGTTCCTGGGCCTCATCAAGACGGTGACGGGATGCGTGAGGATTTTTCATTCTCCCACTCTGAGCTCGCTGTCCTTCCTCAAAAGTTTAAACCACATTATGGGGAAGGAGCTCTGTGATAAGTAAGCTTTACCTGCTTGTGGGTTTCAATATTTATTGGCATTAGAACAGAATAGCTGCTTTGCTCTGAAGTTTTTAAGTTATTTTTGTGTTAAAAATGTTTAGAAAAATGTTTCCCCGTTCACGCCTGTTACACATATCTCTGCTGTAGTTTAAACTGAGACAACACATGTAGAAATATGTTTGAGATTTCTTGATGCAAATGAGAATTTGTCTAATTCACTATACCTGAATCTGCACACTTCTTGTCTAGGTAACGTTTAGATGCTCTAAAAAAAGATGCACTTTTAGAAATATCTAATAGAAATCTATGGGTTTACAACTGCTGTTTTATATACATTTRAAGTCAGAAGTTTGCAAGTTTTAGTTTGCATTTAAAGCTTAGTCGCAAATAGATCTTCCAGATAACCAATGACCCAAAGCTTACGGACAATAAAGTCAATGCATTGTAGTGGTCCTGACCTCAAAAAAAATTGTGGCAGAACCGAACAGGTGTGTGCGAGCAAGAAGCCCCGACGCAGTTACACCTGTCCTGTCAAGAGGAATGGGCTAAAATTCCAGCAATGTATTGTAAGAAGCTTGGAAGGCTAACAAACATTYCACCCGAGTTAAACAATTTAACGACCATATTACCAGATACTAAGTGTATGTAAACATCTGAACCACTGTGAACAGATTGAACTAAATAAAAGCCCTTATTCTGAACGCTGTTAAAGTTAAACTATTTTCAAAATAATGATCCAGAAAGAATGTTTACTATAAAGTAAATTACTAGGAATTATCGAAAACTGAGTTTAGATATATTTGGCTAAGGTGTATGTAAACGGCTGGTTGTATCTGTGTGTGGCTTGTGTAGGATCCCATCTCTAGCCAGAACATGCACACATCTAGGAAAGTGTCATTTACATTTTACATTCTTAAAATATTGATCCTAACTGACCAAGAGAGGGAATATTTACCAGGCTTAAATGTTGGTTATTGTGAAAAACTAAGTTTACATATATTTGGCTAAGGTGTATGATTTCAACTGTAGCATAATCATTCTGATACACCTTAAACAAATACTCTCTAATGTCTTTATGAGCTTAATTTTGTTGCTTTATTTCTTAGATCATATTCAATTAAACAAGTGCAAATTATAGCATGAACCAAACAAGGCTCATGTGGAAAATTGTAGCTGCCTGGCATAGATGCTAGCAGCAGAAGGTTTTATGTGTTTGTCTTGATAGTTTTATCCTCTTCTGCAGCATGTATGCCTTCTCAGCGTTTGATAACCAGAAACTCCAGTACCTGTGGGACTGGTCACAGCACAACCTGACCATTCACGCTGGAAAGCTGTTTTTCTCTCGGAACCCCCAACTGTGCAAATCTGAGATTCGTAAGATGTGGCTGAAAACAGGCATCAAGGAGAAGTTTGTAGAGGAGGATTTCCGCAACAACGGCGTCAGTGCAAACTGTAAGTGTTCAAAATACAAATTCTTGTAAATTTTCTTAGAGCCTTATGTTGGATTGGTTAGATTTACATTTGTTCAATTTTTTTTGTGCTCCAGGTAAACTGAAAATTCTGAAAGTGCTAAGCAATAGCACTGGAAGTAACACCATATCACTGACATGGGAACGCTATCAACCACTGGGTTACAGAGGACTCATCAGTTTTGAAGTGTACTACAAAGAAGCGTGAGTCTTTTGGCTCTATAGTATTTTTACACCTGATATAGCAGTTACACCATATAGTCAAAAGTACACGGACACCTGGCCATCACCCCCACGTGTGTTCGATTCAGAACCATGGGTTTGTGGTTGCTTTGTAAGAAGGCTSTGGGAGTTTGCGTTCATTCAGCCACAAGAGCATTACTGAGGTTCAGGCACTGATGTTGTGTAGGGGGTCTGAGATACAGTTGGCATTTAAGATCATTTCAAAGGTTTTGAATGGGGTGTAGAGTTCAGGGCTCTGTGCAGGTCACTCCAGTCTTGACCTACCATGTCTTTATGAACCTCACAGAGGAGTGGTCATGCTGGAACAGGTTTTTGCCTCACAGTCTCAATGAATAAAAGAAATGAAATGTTGCAGCATAGAGAGAAATTCTCCACTGTTCGGTGCTCCCAACTTTGTACCAGAATCAGATATGGATCAGGTGTCCGCAAACTTTCGGCCACGATTACGTCACATGGCGGTTGCATTTTTGATTTTCTGCCAGTATTTCTGACTGCTAGGCAAATCGCAGATCGATGTTATTAATACATTGGTTCCTATAGTAACAACAAATTCCCCTCTCTACATAAGTTAAACATTTACATTATGCTTTTGAAAAAATATCATCAATAATATTTTCTGCTCTACTGACACTTTGTCACAGTCGGCATCTCACCAGGACAGAGGCCTGAAACACAAAGAAGCTTTGGTTTATTCATCCTTTTGACTTTGATGGAGAGTAAATGAGGCTGGTCAGTGGCCTCTGCCACTGGGTCCTGGAGGCGTTATTTTTTTCAGATAGTCTATTTGTGTGTCCAGTCTGAGTTCTCATTAGACCAATATATGATTTATATAGAATTTATATGGAATAATTACAGTGTAAAGTGATTAGATTGTGTGATTGATTCAAACAATTCAAGGTCACAGCAAGGTCAAAGGATTAAAATAGTTTTCCTTCCTGTTAAATTTATAATTTTATTACTTACAAATAAAAAAATTATTTTATTTCCTTTATTTATTGCATATCACTTAAGTAATAAAGACTATAAGATTATTTTTTATTGTGGTGAAGGCATCCTCATCCTTTGAGTTTGACTTGCTTATAGAAGTTACAACACAAGTGGTATCTACATGATGTAGACTTTTTGCCAATATTAATTATAATACATTAAAAAAATAATATATATATATTGTTCTTGACTCAAATATATTAAGGGTGTTCAAGTCAAACAGGGACTAAATTGATTGCGCAGAAAAACAGTTCTGAGCATAAACACTATATTTCTCTATATGAACCAATTCATGACTAATGTACTTATCCCAGCATTTCACGCTTGGATACCATCAAGGTAGAAAGTTTTCTCAGTACGCCGGGAGGCAGGATCAGTCTGTTTGCTTCTCGTCTGATCACCGGCCTCCCGGGAACTCCTTTAGTAGCCCAAACATGTGCAGAGACTTTGAGTGAGGTCTAGGGCTTATGGCAATAACTCTCAGCAGAGTTCCTGTAATGTGCGTGTGGCGTGCGTGAATGGTTATGTATACAGTTCTCACAGACAGATGCGTCTCTTCCGCAAGTTGGTGACACGTTATGTCCGTTTTTTAAGGATCAGGTGTTCCGCTCACTGAATGTTGACGGGAACAACTACGGTGGGCTCTGAGCCACCTCTCTTAGAATCGTCATTTACGGATGAACCGCTTTATTTAAAATGTTTGCACCATTCGAATGTTTCACTGCGGCTAAGAGTCTCGTCACCATTTCTTTAATGTCAAAAGAGTATCATGCCTTCCGGCATGTCTTGAACAAACTTCATGATGTTTAATACATGGTTTAATATGGTGGTAAAAGTAACACTGCTCTATGCTTCAGGCTGCATAACACCTCCTCATTGTTGATTATTTTTCTAAGACAACATGCCCCAGTGTGTGTTCATCCTTGCACAGATGTATTATCCACATTAAATCGCTTCTGTGTGATGGTTCCATTCTGTGACAGGCCTTTTCAGAACATCTCGGTGAATGAGGATCTGGATGGTTGTGGGTCCGACAGCTGGAAGGTGGTTGATGTGGACTTGCCTCTGGACCAAAACAAAAACCCTGAAGTCCTTTTGGCAGGCCTCAAACCCGTGACGCAGTACGCCATCTTTTTGGAGGCTGTTACTTTCATAGTAGGGGATATAGACACACACCTTCTTGGAGCCAAGAGCAAGTTGGTCTATATTCGTACCAAGCCTAAAGGTAAAAAGTGACACTCTACTTTACTCTAATTTAAGACATCATACTGATCTATGAAATGGTGTAAATATTAAACCGAATATTGCTTCCTTTAGTACCTACAATGCCTGTTGATATCCATGTCTACTCCAACTCATCCACAAGCCTGGTGGTTCAGTGGTCTCCTCCTGTGTCTCCTAATGGGAATAACATCTACTTTCTGCTTCGTTGGCTGCCACTGAAAGAAGACAGTGAGCTCTACCAGCACAACTACTGTTCTAAAGGTCTGACATAAAACCATGCAACACATGCGTCTCATACTGTACTTTTTAGGAATTAATTTTATTCACAAGACTTTACTTATTAGTTGGTTAATAATTAATATGTAGGTTTCTGGTATTTTATAAATTCATTGTATTTTATTCAAGTTCACATGTTTTGACTTCATTTTGTCCCTAAATTAAACAAACATCCTGTAACACAACTTAGCCAAAATAAGCTGGTAGATGTTTTTATTGGCTCTCCGGAATTAAACCACAAGCTCTCTAGTCATGTTTTTTAATGTTTATCTGTTGGTGTTGTGGCACGTTCCTTTATTAATATATTTGTACTTTTATTTGGTTAGTATTAAGCGTTTACAATGAGTCACTGTGAAGAATAAATAATCTTGCAAGATTTCCATGTAAGTAAAGTGTGTGATATTGGTCAATTATTTTTGATAAACATAAAAAACTGCACAAACTAAATGAATTTATTTTATGATTTTAATGAACTATTACATTTTAAGCCAGTGGTTATACACTACCTGGACAAAAATAATATTCAATATTTTACCCGACAGCCGTTAACTTTGATTACAGCACACAATTTGGTGTAAAAATGATTCCTGATTCTCCTAGAACCACTATTTCATAGTTTTAGTCCTAGAATATGCTTATGCGTGCAAGAAGAAAACTCCATCGGTGTGATAATCTGGTCATTCAGTTCATTTCGGTCATCAGCTGACAACCTAGACCTGACCAACTGAAGTATCCCCAGATCATAACACTGCCTCCAGAGGCTGGTACAGTGGCCACTATGTATCAATTCATGCGCTTCCCTTTTTACCCTGACATGTCCATTGGCCTGGAAATCTGGATTTATCTTTTTCCATTGCTCCAAAGTTCAATCTTTATGTCCCCTTTCAAATTTAAACTCATTTCTTGGTTATTGCAAACATGCGACTGTTTAATCCCCTTCCTGCAAGTTGCACTGTGCATGAGGAAATGCTTTTTCTTTCACTGTTGGACATAGCTGTGATTTCTACTTTTTTAATATAACTTTATTAAATGTTTAAGTGATTTACAATCATCATGGTCATTCATGATTTTAATTAATTTATTGTTATAATATATTTATAATATATTTTTTTAACCTGAAGACATTTCTTCCCCAAAATTGACAGAACAGCACTATCCTTCCGGGTTTTCATGTGTTGTGCAATTATTAATCCAATTCAAGACATTTTAATGTTGTCTTTGCTTTTTTTTTTTTTGCTTCGTCTTTGAAACAGCAGATTTTTCGCCAGTGTGTTGTACAGTATCTCGCTTCAAAAACTTGTCACTTGTAACCTATATAGAAAACTGAGTGCAGAGATCCATTGAAACTACAGCCTTTAAGATTCTGAATGTCTAAGTCAGAAAAAGTGTTAAAAATATTGAGATGAAATTAGTAGGAATCTTACTTTATTATATGTAAACATGGAGTAAGTCCCCATTGTGCCACCAAAACAACCCTGACCCGTCAAGACATGGACTACAATAGGCCGCTGAAGGTGTGCAGTGGTATCTGGCACCAAGCTGTGAGTAGCAGCTCCTTTAAGTCCTTCAAGTGGTAAGGTGGAGCCAACGTGGTTCGGACTTTGTTTCCCACAGATGCTGAAATGGATTGAAATCTGGAGAATTTGCAGACCAAGTCAGTACCTCAAACTCGTTGGTGTGTTTTTTCAAGTATATCAGGAGGATTATTCTCTGAAAGATGCCACTGCCACCAGGGAATACCGTTTCCATGAAGGGAAGTTTTTAGTCAGCAACAATGTTTAGATAGGTGGTACAGGTCAAAGTAACCTCCACAGGAACAGCAGGACCCAAGGTTTCCCAGCAGAGCATTGCCCAAAGCATCACACTGCCTCTGCCAGCTTGCATTCTTCCCATGGTGCATCATGGTTCCATTTCTTACCCATGTAATCAACACACGTATCCTGCCATCCACATGATGTTACAAAAAAACATTATCAGACCAGTCCACCTTCTTCTATTGCTCTCTCATCTACTTCCACTCCACACATGACCATTATAGGCGGTTTGTTGTTGGAAACTGATCAGAAAGTGCACCCTGACCAGTCTGTGACTACGCAGCATCATGCGCAACAAACTATGAGGCACTATGTATGTGACACCTTTCTACCAGAACCAGCATTAACTTTTTTTTTTTTTTAGCAATTTGAGCTACAGTAGGTCTTTTTATAGGATCAGAATACAGGGACCAACCTTCTCTCCACTCATGCATCAATGAGTCTGGGCCACTCATAACCCTGTTGTCAGTTCTCCGGTTTTCCTTCTTTGGACCACTTTTGGTATGTCCTGACCACTGCAGCCTGGGAGCATCCCACAAGAGCTGCATTTATGGAGTCACTCTGACCCGGTCGTCTAGCAATCACAATTTTTGCTGCTTCCAGCACATCAACATCAGGGACAAAATGCTTACTTGCTACGTAATATATCCCACCCATTTATTTTATTTGTAATGAGATAATCAATGTTATTTCACTGTCAGTGGTCACTAAACAAAGTGCTTGTTTTTAAGTTATTAAAAACGTAGTACTGTGTTTAAGCACAGTAAGACTATTTTCTTTCCCAACTGAATTATTAATAATGATGATTTTGCTTAATATTAAACTAATTTATCATTTCAACCATCTCTGTGAATGCCTTTGTGACTCTATAAAGAATTGAGTTTCTGAGAGGTTGATTCTCAAGTCTAAATGTTTTCCTCCTCTGTCTTTACACAGAACTGAAGATTCCTATCAGATACTCCACGGGTCTGACGGACCTCAGCAGGAACATAAAGCCTACCGATTCAGAAACAGGAGCGCAGAACAAAAGCCAGTGCTGCTCTTGCCCTAAAACTCACGAAGACATGAATACGAAAATTAGTGACACTCTCTACAGTAAGGCCTTTGAGGACTTCCTCCACAACAGCATCTTCCAGCCCAGGTAGGTTTTAGGAATTAAAAAATCAGGTCTTGGTTTTGTCCTTGGGTGCAGTGACAGTGGAGCATAAGCGATCATAAGAGCCTTCCTGTTTGTTCCCACCCAGACAGATCAACCTTGGGATGTTTGGTATTTATGCGTCATTTGCCTGGCTTTCCTTGGCATTAAACTAGCATTGAGAATGAACCCAGTGAACCTCAGGATAGGCTGAAAGAAAAAAAAAGAAGCCTGCAGTTCATATTTGTCTTTCTTACTGCAAGCTTAATAATATTAATTAATTATATGGCAGAAATAAATCACTTAACTTTTTGAGATCACAAAACTACTATTTACATAAAATCAAGTACTAACAAGAAGCAAAGAACTGTTATGGTCTGGGAAATAATTTTAACTGAAACACACACTATGTGGTATAATGTCCATAGATTATGGGATACATATGGACACCAGAATATCAGTGTAGTATGTGGGCCATCAGAAGTACACATTTGTATAGGATCTCTCTGTGTGCTACAACATTAATAATTTTCCCTTATTGGAGCTAAGAGGTGCAGACTTCTTCCACCACAACAATGTCCCTGTGCCTAAAGTCCATGAAGACCTGCTTTGCCAAGTTTGGGGTGGAAGAACTTCAAAAAGCCCAGCTCCACTGAACACCTTTAGAAGAATTGGATTCTGACTGCACTCAGGGTTTTGAGAGGAATCTTGAGAGGAACCAGACTCAAAAGGCATCAAGCAATACAAAATGTGTTAAACAGAATGTAGATTTATTTTTTAATCACATGGAAAACCTTCCCAGAAGAGCAGCAGTTATTATAACAGGAATAAATCTGGAATTAAACGTTCARTAAGCATATATGGGTATGATGTTGAGGTATTAAGACACTTTCGGCTGTAGTAGAATTATGTTCTGCTCCCTGACACCTACTGTAATGACCATCAACTAGAGATTTGTGAAACTTCAATTTCCCTTTTTTTTTTTTTTTTTAAACTGTAATTGACAGCATACACACATTTTCAAATTCAAAAGAACTCACATTTTCTCCACAACTGCACAAGGTTAAACAAATTTCCTGACTCAAACAAATCACAAAAGTTGTAAATATCAGGAAAATCTAAAATTCAGATCTGTTGAAAAAATCTTTTTTCATTCCAATACAAAATCTCATCTGTGTATAGCAAAAACAAAAGGATCGCTCTTACCATTTCAATACTTTCAAATGAAACCGTATGCACGTACAGTATAGTGAATGTTCTTTGCATATCACAGCTTATTAGAAAGTGGTGGTCAGAGTCACCGCAGATAACAGCACCCTATAAGTCATGTCCAAAACTTTAATAATTTTTTTTTTTTTTTGGTTATGTGAAGAATTGTTTAAGAAAGTTTAAAATATTAAGTATAATTTAAAACAAAACAATGAAGACAAATTGTCTACGCACAATCTGGTCGAGCTAGATGACCAGGCCTACTGATTTATCCTCCTCCRTAGCAATTATCGTCAACATGTTATGATTTGTTTGTTTATTTAACCATTTATTTTGCTCCACCAACACATACCTTTCTGCACCTGGTAGAACTAACTAACCATGAATGTCAACTGTCAATTCACAACTGTCAGTCACCAGTTCTGCCAGTGTAATTTACAGGGGTAAAAGTGGTTATAAATTCTTCTTTATACCATGTAACTAAAAGATAGGGAGAATTAAACCATGGAGGTTGTGAACAGTCCTGTACATCTCGTAAGTTTTTGTGTGTAGTTCCACGTATTCTGCTTTAGAATATCCGCTCTGTTATCTTCCGGCTTGAATGTCGTTAAATCTAAAGCTAGTGCTCTGTGTTGGGTATACAATCACTTGTTCAACACACCTCGTGAGTTATTTTAGGAGCTAGCTATCTTTGTAGCTTGCCTTGGACGTGAATAAAACAACAATTCAGGATGTATTAGAAGCAAGTATTAAGGAGATAAAGTGCGACTATGACTGGGCTTTAATGCAGGTTTTGACAAGCAGTTGCTCTCCTCAGTACTGCAGACTGTACTCGCCTACTCGTGACTGACAATAAGCGAATTGTAGAACATCTGTGAYGCAAAGTGTCCCACTTTAAATAATAKAAATTCAAATTTAGTATGTGGGGGTCAGTGTTGCTACTGTGGTGGGCACCACAAATAAATCAGTGTTTGGAAAACACTAGGTTGTGCTATTAGAACTGTTTAAAACTTAAACTGAGGGGGAAATTTGCATTTGGTTATTATTCATTGTTAGTTATTAATACATCATTGATTGGTAATGTTTTGACTATCGGTTGGGACAAATGTGCCAGACGAAAGTCTGCTAAATATATGTAGGGTTCACAGCTTGAATGTTCTATTTGATGTATGAGGTCTAACACACGGCATGCTCTGGACTGTAACGAGGGACCACATCTGTGTCACATTACCTGCCAGCTGTGTATAAGCTTGTGGGCGCACAAACAATCTCTCGTATACAATTATGAATGTGCATCTCCTTCAATTCTCTGGTCTAGAGCTTAGCTGGTTCTGGTGATGTATACTGTATGTTTATGTCTAGAAGTGATGCAACACTTTGGTTTATTTTTAAAACAATGTTAGAACAAGATGACTTGAGGATGCAGGACCACTTCTGACTGAACCTGCACATTACATTGTTGTATCAGTAAAAATTCTTCTCTCCACCCCAACCTCCTCCTCGCGTTCACCCAATTACCAAACATGTCTGTAAATCTTCCAGTACTCAGCACATGGTATGTGGAATTTTTTATTTATTTTTTTGGTTGTTGTTGAAAGCTGAGATTGAAGGAAGTGCCTCAAGTTTCGAATTCCTGAGAAGAAGAGGGAGATTTAGAGCAAAGGAAATGATATCCTTTCAGTTGCAGTCCCCCCCAAACAGCTCAGGCTGTACTGGCTGCCAGGAAATGCACAGTAATGCCATCTGGAATAGCAATGAAATAAAGGGAATATCCCCTCCAGCTGGAGAGTGGGTCTGATCAACAACCGCCTCTCCGCAGGAGAGGGGGGCAGCTGGGGAGATGAAGCTGCAGAGAAAGAAGGATGCAGGGGCTGAGTGGAGGAAGTAGAGGAAAAACAGATGAGGGAGCACGAGAGAGAGACTGTCTGAGGTTGATCAGGGGACGAGAAATTGAATGACGGGATAAAGGGAAATGAATGAACGCGTATGTTTGCGCCTGGCAAGAGTGCAAAGCGGAACTCCGACAGATCTTTGTGGTACATTGGCCTGCAGTGTGAATGTCCAGCAGGCGTGAGAAACACTCAGTGCTCGTATGCATTGCAGCGACAAAGTGCTCCAGTGTGAGAGAGTTTAAAGGAATGGAAACCAGCTGTGGCAGCTTGTGTTTGTGTGTGTGTGTGTGTGTGTGTGTATGTGTATATGGAGGACGTTTGGAGGGGTGGAGGGGGAGGTAGCATCTTTGCCAGATCATCTGAGGACAGAGCCCGTGCTTGCTTTGGCAAAGAAATGAGTGACTCGCTCCCTCGAAGTGGATTAGAGCAGCCAGGCGGCTGACACCCCACTCCCTTGGCCATCACGCATGCACATAAACTCATAAACGTGTTTTAATGTKTTAAAATGCCTCATCTGATCACAAGATACAATCACTCTTTGCTTTGAGAGGACATTATACCAGTACAAATGAGACCTGGAAAATGGTATAAACACGTTATAAGGATTTTCAATGTACTCTTTCAAATGAAAGCTAAAGCAGTGCAAGTAAAGTTTATTACGTCACATGATCTAAAAGAGCACAATGGCACACGGACCAAAGAGCTAAAAGCCAACTTGTGCAAGTTTGTGCAGCACTGATTAGCCAAGAATAGATGGATGTTTAGTTTAGTTCTGCTCTGCAGTGTTTTGTTTTCCTGTGCATTGGATAGCCGTGAAAGTTACAAACATCCTCGGAGTGGCAGCAGATGTAGAGCTGTAATGTGTTTACAACTAAAGTAGAAAACGAAATCCCAAGAGTTTTCAGGTTGCTGTAGAGAGGGGTGGTAGGGGGGCTGCGAAATCCTGCCTCCGTTTTTGGGGAGTCACATCTACACAAAATGGAAAATGAATGAGAACCACCAGAGTACCATAATTTACACAGTCCTGTACACTATTGGGGAATAACCGGGATATACATTCTTGACCTGCACCCCTGCCTCTTATAACAATACTGCTGCGGATTGTTCTTTTCAGACCAGAGCTTCGTCAGCGCAGGGATGTGTCCGATGTGGCTAACTCCACCTTCCAGCTGGGTGCCGAGGAGAACCCAATTGAGGGCAGCTTTTCTACCTCAAAACCACATCTGCAAGAGTTTCATGAGAAAAGGCTAGAAGAAACAAGCACTGAAATTCAAGGACTGCAGCCTTTCACCGTGTACCGCATCGACCTGCATGCTTGCAACAAGGAGATCAAGCAGTGCAGCGCTCCTGCCTTCGCCTTCCCCCGCACCCAACCAGCAGGTGAGATGACCGTAAACACACATAATTAATGTTTGTACCTGAATGTGTTCTGCCAGGAGAAGTGGATTAGCTGCTCAAAAGCTGCAGTTACTTTTCATTTAGTCTCCAAACCGAGAAGTATTTTATCTTCATTCATTGCAGTGTGCATTATGATCTGTGTTCTATTTTGCCTCTCGTAGACAAAGCTGATGACATCCCTGGCCCAGTGATGTTCCACAGTTCAGATGACTTTGTAATTGTGAAATGGCCTGAACCAGCACATCCCAACGGCCTAATCCTGCTCTACGAGCTCCAGTTCCATCTTGGTGGCGAGGTGCCCCATGCCTTCATTTTCACCTATTATAAGCTGTTACATCTTTATTGACTGATCTATCTTTTCTGAGAAATCCCCAAAACAATGTATTGCAAGTTTTGTTTTTCTTCCACAAGAGTAGGAGGTTCACTTTACAGCACTTTACAGTGTCTCTAAAGTAATAGTGCAGTCAAAATCCACTTGAAAATGAAAATTGTCAAAGACAGTATCATGTGCTTTCTCTAGGACATCATCACATCTTGTTTAAGCTGTTGTAGACACAGAGTAAGAGAGCAAGAATAAAATGCAGATGCCCATGATCGGCTAGTGCTGCTTTAGGCCGGTCTGCTCCCTAGACTATCGGATATATTGTTTTTATTTTCAGATATGTCTTCATTGTTTAAGGAACATTGCTAATCTCAGTGATTTTACATAAAAAAAAACAAATACTTTATTTAAAAAATAATAGAGGCTGTTTTTTAATTAATTTTTTTATGTTGATGTTTGTGACCGTGTTGTGTCTCAGCTGGAGAAGCACGTGTGTGTGTCCCGTCAACAGTATAAGGAGCATCGAGGTGTACGCCTGAATAACCTAGGCCCTGGGAACTACTCTGTCCGCGTGAGGGCCTCCTCATTGGCTAGAAATGGCTCGTGGACCCCACCCGTAGCCTTGGACATCCCACATCCTGAAAGTAAGAGATTGTTATGGTCATTTTCACAAAAGGACTGCTTTTTATGTATTGTTAACAGCAATGTTTTCTTCAGTTGAATTACATGTAATTGCTGGGTTTTGTATAATTGTAGTGTTCTATGTGACCCCCTTGTCATCACCCCTCCCCCCCCTTTATTTTTTAATTTTATTTATTTTATTTTTTTTCCTTCTGAAAATACAGACTATGAGAAGCTCCTCTACTTAACATGCATCCCATTTCTGCTGATCCTGGCGAGCCTTGCAGTGACCGGGTTTGTGTTCACAAAGAAAAGGTATGGAATGTATGGCCTGTCATAAGTTTTTACGATTTCCAATTAGCATCAAAACTATTGTTTGTACTTTTTGTGCTTTTCTTTCCCCTTTATATGTTTACTAGCGCAGCACTAATGAAGTGCTGTTTTTCTTTTCTAACACTTCAGGGACCTTCAGGGGTTTGCCTAAAACACTGCCGTCTGCTTTTTCTTTTTATGTGAGGGTAAACCGGGGTAAAGTTTCATTAGGCTAGCTCATCAGGGGAAAAAAACAGAGCAATTGTTTGAAAACCGTGTTTAATGCATTTAATGTGGCTTTTGGCGGATGAGAATTTTTTTTTTTTCCTTTTAATTCGTAGGAACAACGACAGACTYGGAAATGGAGTTCTGTATGCCTCTGTCAACCCGGAGTACCTGAGTGCAACTGAAGGTGAGTGAAATCTAAAGAATTATGGACTGATGGAGAAACAGGAATAGAGTTATAATTGGAAAAATACACTTTATGGCTGGAAGTATACGGGAACCTGAGCCACATGGATCCGAGGCCTCCACACCCAATATCCGTTCAGTTCTGTTCAGTTTTTTATATAGCGCTTTTAACAATGGTCTTTGTCGCAAAGTGTTACAGAATCAAAACCATATGATATCCATCCCTGCTGTCTGATCTTTAGTCATTCTGTTTGTTAGGAGGCTAATACTCTGTATTTTAGAAGTTAAGTAAAACAGGAGATGTGTTGAAGTCCACTTTTGTTATTGGAGGCTCGGGTACAAAACTGATAATCAGTTCCTGTCCTAACTAATGCTTTTGTAGCTGAATGAGGTATAAAAAAAAAAAATCCATGCAGCCATGTGCCAAAACTTAGCGGAAAGTCTTCCTAGAAGAATGGAAGCTGTTATAGCAGGAAATGGTGCATTAATCTGGAATGGGGTATTCACAAGGGCTTGTGTGATTGGGAAAGTGTGCACATACTTTTGGCCAAATGGAGTATCATGAGGCGAGTGCAATAACCGTAAGCTGAGAGGAAAACTGTCTAATTTTGTTTGCGTGTATGCTTATCATCAGTCCATAATAACCTTTTTCTCTGACTAGATTTTTTCCTGTTGTGAGWGTGTGTCATAGTGTGGGATCTCTTATGCAATTTTATACTCAGGAGAGAATTAGTCTTATTGCTTTATTTTCAGATGTTACCAATATTTGATGCGAGTTGTAACTCTTTAAGGAATACGCTGGCTGCAAACTAAATTTGCGCAATTTTCTACTTGGCTCAAATTTTGTCAGTGAGCCCAATAATACATGTGATGTCTAAAGACTTCTACCTCAGCTCTGGACTTGGAGCTATAGTGCTAATGTAACTAACAAATCAATAAAACTGTCTAATACCGTGTCAAGTTGAACAGCTCGCTCTGCTCTGAGCCGAGTGTAATGATTTAGTCATGTGTTAGATTTACACACTCGTACAGTAAATACAGACCTCTCTTATTTGTTAGCAGCACCAGCCTTGGTCGAGACGGGAAGCTTTTGTAACTTTTGTGGGAAGATCTGTGAAATGATGAATCCTGGTTAGATCGAGTTCTGCTTTCATTTTGCCAGTGTATATCCCCGATGCTTGGGAGGTAGCACGGGAAAAGATCACCATGAGCAGAGAGTTGGGCCAAGGCTCCTTCGGCATGGTGTACGAGGGCATCGCCAAGGGCGTTGTCAAGGACGAACCTGAAACGCGGGTGGCCATCAAAACGGTCAACGAGTCCGCCAGCATGCACGAGCGCATCGAATTCCTCAACGAAGCCTCCGTCATGAAGGAGTTCAACTGCCACCATGTGGTACGTGGGGTGATGTATTTGTTTGTTGATTGTTACTTAGCCGTTTAAGTTAGTGTACTGTAATGAGTTTTATATTATTTTTGGTGTTTTATGCTTTCTTTTTCCTTTGGTGATGGGTACAGGTGCGGCTCCTTGGTGTGGTGTCTCAGGGGCAGCCCACTCTAGTCATTATGGAGCTGATGACACAGGGCGATCTGAAGAGTTATCTACGCACGCTACGATCCGACGAGGTGAACATTCCTCAGATTAAGCTTCCTAGTGTTTTCAAGATCCTTTTAAAAGAAACTGTTTCAGAAATGTAATACTAGTACTAATATAGGTTTTGTTCAAGTGCATGCATGTCAAGGCCAAAAACGTACTATATGACACAGGCTCCTTTCCTGTTGTCTCTACTGTGTGTGTGTGTGAGAGACCTGGGGCCAGGTGTAGTAGTTAGATTATTTCTTTTATATATTCGCGTCTCAACAACAATGTTCAGCAGGTCCATCACTAGAGCTGTTCTTGAGCCATGAAACACTCATGAGAATAAAATAACAGGACAGGATGTGCACTAGAAGAGGAGCAGGTTTCTTTTCCTGCAGTCAGAATTTATTGCCTTCTGTCCTTATTTAGTTCTTCCCACTGTACGTTAAAGGTATAACTTTAGGCTCCCATTTTATCCTTGACCATTCAGATAACTGGATAGTGATGTATTTTTTCATGTTTGAGTCTGTCTTCCTTTCTCATTCTCCTCCTCCACTCATCCTCAGGACACATCCTGCCTGCCTTTGCCACCACTAAAGAAAATGATTCAGATGGCAGGAGAGATTGCAGACGGCATGGCCTACCTCAATACCTCAAAGTTTGTTCACCGAGACTTAGCAGCCAGAAATTGCATGGTGGCTGATGACTTCACTGTCAAAATTGGAGGTAGTTTCGGAATCTTTTTTTTTTCTTTCTTTTCTTTCCCCTTGTCTACCACGATCAAGTAGAATGGAAAAAGAGGTTTTAATAAATATGTATCTTCTATCTAGGCAGCAACATCTGCATCAGATGTGTTTTTATTTATATTCAATCAGTTCAAATGAACATGGCTGTCTGGCTGAGCCGTGCTGAGATTCTTTTTGCTATTAATCAGTAAGCTTTGTGTAAACTTAAGCCTATAAGCTTCATGTTTTGTTTGGCTTCCCAACAGGCTTTGCTATATAGAAATTGTGGAATCTCACCTCATTTGTCCCGGCTTTGTAGATTTTGGCATGACGCGGGACATTTACGAGACGGATTACTACAGAAAGGGTGGGAAGGGCCTGCTGCCTGTGCGCTGGATGTCTCCAGAATCCCTCAAAGACGGCGTCTTCACCACCATGTCTGACGTGTGGTAAGTTTCCATTCCATACATTTACTTTTCAGCAATGGTTCTAGTGTAAGAGATGTGCCCTGTCGGCAGACACTCRCACAAACTTATACTGTCTGAATGTTGTTTAGAAGGGGTACAAAATTTGTCACTGTGAATGTGATGAAGAATCACATTCWTTATTTTACCAATACGGAAAAGTACAGTGCTGTGAAAAAGTATTTGCTTCTTCCTGTTTTATTTTTTATTTTTCTGGTATATTTGTCACAGTTGAATGATTCAGATCATCAAACAAACTTCAATATTACTTAAGGATAACCCAAGTTATTACAAAATGTAGTTTTTAAATGCCGATTTATTTATTAAGGGAAAAGGCTGTCCAGACATACAGTATCTGCCTTCACCCCCTTCCTCTCTTTTTTTTGGCTAAATCTTGAATGAATGAAAAGTCCTGTAAATGAAGTTGTTCTATAGCCAGTTTAATATAAAAAGTAATATATTCTTATAAAGCCAGTTAAATACTATATTAATTGGAAGCTCATGATTTAGTAACCACCTGTGATTTAAGGTGCTGTTATTTAAGAGTGATGTATGTATAAGCAACCTAAACATTTTGTTAAATGAAATTAAAATTGTGCTCTGTAAAATTAAATTTATTATTATTATATTTTTTTGGGCATAAACATTGGACAAATGATGATAGCTAAGCAGAAATGCACATTGCATGCATCCACACTTCTCATTCTACAATATATGTGGTAGGAAATGGAGGGGAATTCCTCCTATATGTTTTCAAGCAGAGTTGGCAAGCAAGCCTCATCACAGTGGACATGAGGTAGAAACATTAAACTTGTGTGACCCTCGCCTAACGTTATTTCTGTGGAAACCTGCAGGAGAAATCCATCTGGGTTTTCACCGTAGTGATCGCAGCTGATCTTAAAAGTTCTCTCTTATGGCTGCTTAGACGTGCTTTTTTTCTGGTTTAAGTGTAGTCTGGAGGGAATCCTATTTATTTGTCATGTATGTTCAATTCATGTTATGGATGTCACTGATCTTTCATTTGATACCAGAAAGGTAGCATCATGGTGTCATTGTCAAGACCAGCTGCTGATGATGGATGGGAGTTATAAGGTTCCAGCATCACATTGCTATGTAATAAATTGTTTATAAGGACAGTGCGGGATGAAGAACACATCTCTTTTACTTGAGAGAAAGTAAAGATACTCAAGGTCAAATATTGCTTGAGTTTTGCTATCTAGAAATGATTAAAAGTACTGAAATACTTTCCTTCAGATTTTTTCAACTTATAAGTAAGAAGGAACAGCAGATGTTGCATAATGTAGTGGAGGAGAAGGTGGAACATTCAACTTTAAAATGTAGCGGAGTAAAAGTAMAAAGTCCTTCCAAATGCATATGCTTAAATGGTACAGTAAGAGATTTATCACATTTTCTTCATTACTATCGAGCACTGCATAAGGATGTACCTAAAGTCCGATGTGCATACAGAGACAAAAGAATGTGATTGTACACTAAAACAGTCTTTTGAGATTATTTTGAGAGTATGTTAACCTCTCTCTCTCTCTCTCTCTCTCTCAATCTACCTGCAGGTCATTTGGTGTGGTGTTATGGGAGATAGCCACGTTGGCAGAGCAGCCCTATCAGGGTTTGTCCAATGAGCAGGTTCTGCGCTTCGTCATGGAGGGAGGGCTGCTAGAAAAACCTGACAACTGCCCTGATATGATGTAAGTCGTATTTCCCTCCCTACACATCTCGTGGTTTGCACTTCCATACCAGTGTATAGCACATTTATATCTATCATTTGCTAAATTAGCAAAGAGTGTTGACTGGTCACAGCATCTTTTATTTGCTTCTTTTTATGAATGCGTGGTTAATACATTAGCAGGTTTTTTAGAAAAGAAAAAAAAAATCAAATTCAAAGCACTTTCTTAATCCCACAGGGAAATTGCTTTGCCTTGTTACAGTTGCTCACTGTTTGAAAAAAAAAAAAAAAGGACAGGAAGGAAGGAACCACATCAACACAATTATTAAATGAAGAAAAAAATTAAAACTATAAAAATGAGAATCAGGGGTAACAGCTGTGTCCTACGATGGAGGGAATGCGAATTGAAATTGAATGTGTATGAGCGTAACCAAGGGTTATGAGACAAACAGTGGAYGTACATGCACAAAGCACAGTTTTGTACTGCGAGACTGTTTTGTGCCGTCATTTAGTGTTTGGGGATTTCTTCTGCAATGTCAGCTCTGATACTAATCTATTAAGGGAGTCACCATACAGTCGTGTCCTGTAAGGCAAACGCGCTCTTCAGCCGTGTTCACATATTCATGTTAAAGTGACGCGAATCTGAATCTTTCACACTTTTTGAAAATGTATTCAAGGGATTTTTTAATGCATCTATGCACTTATTGCGGTCATCATCATTCTCCTCTTATAGTCTTAACTATACAGTGGGAGGATGATGGGGGGGGCGGAGTAGGTACTAAAATCAATGTGTGATGGCCGGGATGTTCCACAGAACAGGAGCTTCTTAATAAAGACAGATGTGGGACACGTGCCATGACGAATGTGAACCATCAAAATATCACAATTGTGTTATACACCTTGTAACCTAAACATAGCCTCATAAAATCTATCCTGGTTCAATATGGAAAGTTCCTGAAGGCTACTTTCTAAAAAGATAGAGCTCGTGTGATGGAGGCACGTCTTTATATCCGCTTGTAAATGTAAGACTCAAGATCGATAGAACTTAAATTCAGGCCCAAGTCTGCTCTGTGCTGTGCTGCTCATGTCAGTTAGACTAGCAGGTGCGTTGAAGTGCTGATCGGCCAACAGTTTATTTCAGCACCTTTCAGCCTACAGGCCTGTTTTGTGATMATTTTATGTAATTACTTTGGAAAATGTTCCTGACAGTTTTTCTTCATATTGCTGCTTTTGAGAAGTTCAAAGCTAGATGCTCCTTCAGGTTATGAACATAAGATCTGAACATAGAAGTGTCTTACAGTTGGAGTTTAATTTAAATCAGAAAACCTATGAAGGCAAAGTGATACTATACTGTACATTACTGTATCATTTGGATGTAAGATGCATCAGAGCTAGAGAATAAGGATTTTTGTAATATTTTAAGTACTGTTGAATGCTTTTCCCACGACATCAGTAATAGTTTGTAGATTGTGAAGTTTGATAAAATTAGTAATGTAATCCTGTGTCTCACCAGAATTTTTAATATATTTTTTTTGTTTATTTTATGAGCACTTATCTTCCTTCCCAATGTAGGGATGCACTGACAGATGATCCTAGCCAGCAACTAATACGCCATCTAGATTTCTTACAGCTATRCTTCTGCCAGTTCACTCAGTGCTCAGGTCTATGCTTCAGCAGCCAAGAGCGTCTGACATGCGGTCACACAACCTCTGCGTGTTTGCATGTGGTAGAGCCATATCACAAGACACGCTGACGTCTTACCCAGCCGAGTTTTAAATAGCGTGGACTGACATCATGAAGCGTGTGCATGCATGTTTGTGTTAGTAAAGCGAGAGCAGTAGCTGGAGTGCCAGTGTCACGATAACGGAGTGTAGCTTACAGTCCTTAATGGGCAACCTGCCGTTTTTTTTTTCATTTATTTATTTGTTTGTTTGTTTGTTTGTTTAAACTCACTTCTAGTGTAACCTTCTTTAAGGCATAGATGATCCAAGTATTATTTTTGAATTAAACAATTATTTCACTCTTCTGTATTTATCTTTCATTGTTTATTACTCATTTGCTTACACCTACTCCTACTGTAGGTTTTCTCACTATTTTAGATTTCCAACAGCGTGATGTTTCTGGGATAACGCGTTTTATGATGCCCAGCAAAGTATTTTATTAGATGTCCCAAAAATACTGTGGTAGAGCTGCTAAATGTATAAAAGYTGCCCATATTTCACCCAGTCTAATTTATTAAACATGAGCCAGGTAGGATTCTGTAGCAGATCTTCTGTTTCAGTTTATCCTATTACCTGCATTTATGTAAATTATTTAGCTAAAGGCAGCTCATCAGATATGAGGCTGACTACATGACTAGAAAAGTTAAGACAGAAAGGTGAGACTTTCATATTTCAGATGTTTGTAAAAAAAWWTTTTTTTAAAAAGAATATAGGGAGAAATTATTTACTGTACTTGGTCGTATTTAAACTGATGACAAGTTAAAAATGTCAATGAGAGAAACAGAATCCTGGATCACATTCAGAACAGTTTTTGTATTTATGTATTTAAATGTGGTATTAGTCAAAAGATGTAATATGATGCGCAACTGCAGAATAATGTAGAACAACTGCAATTGAGCTCATGTATAGGCATTTTTGGTCAGTCTACTTTCGTTTAGTTCCTTCCGCTTTTATGTAAATTGACCTTGGTTAGACTCGAAAGATACCACAAACATTTAATATCTTTATATACATTTCAAGTTTCATTTACTCAAAGCTGGCTTTCAACTAGAACCAAAAGTGCATCATCAGTAACCACATACAGTATGTAGCAGCCGTGTACAGTATGTTGCTGTTCACACTTTCCTTAAAGTTTCCAGCAGCCTATTAGGAAATTAAGAGGACATTTACAAATGCCACCAATGTTCATTTGCTGTCACTACAATACCTAGCTAAAGATTTGATTGGTGGTGCTATAATACCACTCATAACAGACATGTTAGTTTTAACCACATTTCAGTATAATAATGTGCTGAAGGGCTTAAAGACAGCAAAACATTTCAGTTATTTTTTTTAGAATGACGATTTCTTTGTTTCTCTATCCCAAGGAAATTAATAACAAACATTAATAAACAGCATCTCTATTGACTGTTGGTCAAAGTATTATTTGAAACATTGGTATCAGCTCAGAATTTTGTACCCAGGGCATCCCTAGTGTAACCTAGAGTAAACCCTAGGCTTCTGCATGTCGCGATTTTGACTCATTTTTTTGATGATTGACAATACAACTGAATCTGTTTTTAATTTGCAGGCAAATCACCTGGTCAGCGTAGTTATTTAATGTTTTTTTTATATATATTTTTTTTACTGGTTTCAATCCATATTTCTCTCACAGTAGTGTCACTTGATCTTCATGTACACTCAGGAGTACGTTTGTGTTTGGTTTGGGGCTTGTTGTTGTGCGTCTGTGCTGTTGTATCTGCTACAGATGGCCACACACACACAAACCCACTCTACAGGTTCCTCTGAACTGTGTGTGCAGTCATTTTTGAGCTGGACTTGCCGCAGCTGCCTCTTTCCCCACCTCCACCTCCCTCCTCAGTGGAAACTCATAAAGTGGCCATGCAGGGAAAAACAAGCTCAGGGCATTGGGTCCACTGTCTCAGCGGTGGGCCACAGTGAACTGTTTGAAAGTACGATGTTTTGCAGTGTGTACCGCATTCGGACTCGGAGTTTGTTTTTATTTGCCAAAGATCGTGTGTCTGTCATACGAGTGTATTTGTAACCGCTGTTTGTGCTGTCAGCTGATGTTTCTCCCAGTAGAGAAACCCTGTGCATGTGTGTGTGCATGCTCGGGTGCTGGTGTTTGTTACTGTGAGTGTGAGTTAGTGAAATGAATCTAGCACAGGGATAAGGGTGTATTTACTGCAGCAGTCTGTACACTCTTCTGATATTCTTAGCATGTTTGTGTGTAATTAAAGGTGGTGAACTGGAATGCCCCTCAGTGAGTGCTAGGCATCTTTCTTTAATTTTTCTTCCCCCTCTTTCAAAATAAGAACTGGGCCATGGACTTATGGTTTCTCTGCAATTCTTGGACATCTTTATGGCTTTTCAACAGCTTGGCCATGTGATTTCATCACAAATGCCTTGTTTGCTTTTGCAGTGCAACAGGCCTCGAAGTGCGTCATGAGATCATTGCAGCTGCATTTGGCGTGTAGTTGCTTTGTGTGTTCGCGGACACGCGTCTGTGGTTTGTTCTCCCCTCCACACTGCCACCTGTTGTAATCATTGTGTAAATATGGATTATATATTTACACACTTTGCAAATTCTTTTATTTATTTATATTTTAACTTCAATAACTTTTTTTTTTTTAAATCCTCATCAAGACGGTGTTGGATCTGGAGTATCCCAGCAACACTTTGTGTTGGGTGGAAAAACACCTGCTCTCTACTCACTCCTAAATAATTATTTTCTTTTTTGTAAAAGTGTGCGTGTCTATCTATTTATAGCAAGCACATAGCGGTTTGAGAAGTGTTTTTTTTTTTTTTTTTTAATAAGTATGGAAAAAATATTTTGGGTTAGATAGCTGTTGCATTGCTTGTTAACTTCATTAGCCTCGTGGATCATTTGCAGAAAAGTATCTACTTAAAAAATAAGAATGCATATTCCTTTTATTTTTCTTACAGTGTGTTGTACTGTGTGGTACAGTAGACGCATGCCAAACTCATCTGTTCGCATTTCATTACTGAAGTTCATTTGACTTTGATTTTTACTTCAGTGTAATAGGTATTAAAATGTTCATTTAGGGTAAAGTATCGTTTTATTTAAAAAAACAATTATAATAAAATTTATACAAGTGCATGTGTGTTTGTCTGTAGGTTTGAGCTGATGCGCATGTGTTGGCAGTACAACCCAAAGATGCGTCCCACCTTCTTGGAGATCATCAGCAGCATCAAGGACGATCTGGAGCCCAGTTTCAAGGAGGTGAGCTTCTTCTACAGCGATGAGAACAAGCCGCCAGACACCGAGGAGCTGGACCTGGAGAACCTGGGCACCATGGAAAACGTTCCGCTGGAGCCGTGCGCCAAAGCCCCGGTGCCTTCTCCCGCGCCCTCCTCGCCCTCCTCGGGCACAGACAAACGCTGCTCCAACGGGCCAGTGGTGCTGCTGAGAAGCCCATTCAATGAGGCACAGCCTTACGCACAAATGAACGGAGGGAGGAAAAACGAGCGCACGTTACCGTTGCCTCAGTCGTCAGCGTGCTGATGCCAACCTGTCCCACTTTTGATCTAACCTTAGATCGCATTAAGCCTCGCTGGCACTCCGGAGAGCTCCATCTCCACCCTGTCTAATCACCACATCGTCCTCTCTGGAACAAAACACCACGCAGGAAACTCTGACAGTAAGGTGTCGAGGCTGTCAAACTCTCTTCATACCTCAGTGACGCAGTTTGTCCTTTCTCTTTGTGATACAACCTGCGTTGACTGACAGACAGGTGGCAAAACTTTTACCGCCATCGTTGTACAAGCACGGCAAACACTGACAGAAAAAAAACACACACACACACACACACACACACAAAACGAAACACACGGTAACTTCCAAGGAGCGTACACTCCCTCCTTTTATAGCAGTTTTGTTACTTTTATACATTTCCAAATAGGGAATTTCCCATTTAGGGTCTTGTCTGGTGAAATCAGTCCTGGTGAGGTGGCATTAATGTACAGCAGAATTTAATCCATCTTAATCTTTATTCCAACAGAGAGGCACACTGTGTTTTAGGTGTCCAAAGACATGGTAGTTCTTAAAAATAAAAAATTTTAAAAAGGGGGCGTGCCGGAACGGCTACAGTGCGGCGTAAAGCCGGGTAGCCCCATTAACAAGGAGTCTCGCTTAACGAGCCGTGAGACTCCGCCCACTATCTACTCAATAGTAGAGCAGAAAGTTTCAAACCTGCCATTTTTTTTTTTTTTTTTTCCGCCGTCTTTGACACGAAAGCAAATATGACACTCCACATTTTTTACACTGGTGTGTATATATATATATATATATCGATTTTTGTGTATATACCCATTTTTCAGCTCTTTTTGTGCTTAATTGATCAATGCAGAGGTTTTTCACCAGTTTGCCTCCTGTTTATTTTCTCGACCAGGTTTTCGTCTCGTACGTTCGATTCTACCGCAAAACTTTCAGCCACGTGTAGAAACAAACAGGAGGGGCTGCTCATATCCTAAAAGGGTCTAACATGCAAATAACCACATGGCAAAAAAATATATATATATAGATAACTGAGAGATAAAGGCAAGCACGGTGTAATTGAAGGGATATAGCGAGTCGTTAAGAATGAGCTGTTGTTTTTTTTTTTTATCTTGTTTTGTCACTTTTCCCCCTCACCATCTTCTCAGTCGGTTAGAGGTTGGACCACCAAGCAAACGCATCATACATCTGTCACTTTTCTACCTTTTTTATGGTTCAATTGAACTTCTGTATGTCTGTACTGAAAGAAGCTGCTATTTTCTTCTCGTTTYCTTTTATTGGTTGTAATATATATATATAAATCTATATGTAAAACAGATAAGCGTCCACTACCATCCTGTACCTTTGCCAAACAAAAAGGAAAAAAAAATCACTTATGTATATTTTCTGCCCCTAATCCTTTTTCCTCCATCCCAGTCCCTGAAAGCATTGTAAAGAAAAATGAAAAATTATACAAATTCACCTCATTGTGGGAATCATGGTGGCAGACTCGATTAGCAGTTAAACACTGTGTCTTATAAAATCAGATTCTCAGGTCAAATCTAAATTGTTTAGGCACCTTAAACTTTTGAAGATTTTCTCCCACCATAATGCAACTCTATTACACATCTCAGATTAAAGGAATCCTTTTTTCCAAATAAGAGAATTAGTAAATTTATAAAGAATGACTGAGGAAGCGTATGTGACACCTTGCAGTTCTGTTCAAAGACCAGACGCTGTTGATATTTTTGAGAAACACTGTTTGCAGTTATAGATAGTCAGACATGTCTGAAATATCGTCATTCAGCCTGAGCGTGTGCAGTAGGCCCACATTACATGCTATGCGAGTGTTTCAGATGTTTATATTGGAGCATTTTTACAGCGCTGAGTATAAATAAATGTGCATGGCATTTAATTAGGAACTGAAAACTTTTGTTGCATCCCTATTTTTTTTTTTTTTTTTTTTGGCTCAACATCATCTTTGTTCAACTATATTTACTCCATGCAGTTTAAGAGATGTGTGTGATCGAAGCACACGGTTTGTTCGTCATTATACACATTTTTATTTGATGTTTACTTTTTTTTACAGTCTCCTAATGCTTCAGTTCATAAATATATATATTATTAAACACACTTTTTACAATTTATATTTGGTGCTTGTGTAACTAGAAGATTTGGCTGTTATTTAGTTGAGTGATCGACACTGCCACCATGCTTATGGAAACCCAAATGGCCTGTTAGCATAAAAATCATCCTAAGAAACATTAATAAAGAGATGGTTAGGCAAATCTATGCATAAATTATCGTAACATGGAAGTGGTCCTTTTCACCCATTTCACAGTTGAAAACGCTCGACATCTTTTAGTTTATTTTTATTATTATTATTATTATTATTAATATTATTTCATTCTTTTTTTCTCTTTTTTCTTCCATTTGTATCATTATTTATTTTGATTAATTTTTTGTGATATGTTTAAAATCACTGTAAAAATCCCCCATGTGTTTGATATTTTTTTTGGACATTTTTTGATTCTCCTTCAAGCATTTATCTACCTCACCCTTTTTTATAAATATATATGAACCTGTATATAAAGAAAATTCATCCAATTTCTTTTACCCCTTGCCAAAAAAAAAAAAAAAATGGACGCTGTTACTGCTCTGTGTATCTGAGTAAACCTCAAACACTACCAACCACATGGCCTGGCAGTGGAGATGCGCTGGTGTCGTGGATGTTCGGACAAACTGGCTGCTTTCTTATATCCCTATACAGTTTCCAATTGTTCCTTATTTATTTAAAAGAAAAAAAGGCCTTATAAATTAGCTTCAATTGTGCTGGAATRWTGTTGACATTTAATTTATGTCTCTCTTGTTTTGCTAAGATGGGGGAAAACGGTACTGAAACGCTCCTTTATTCTTGTTTTTTTTTTTTTTCTTTTTTCCTAAGCAATTGTTCACCGAGTTCAATGTTTTCTCTCAAGCTTTATTGTTATTGTAAGTTCCTTACTGAGTATTGTGTTGGAATTCAAACACGAATTGAAAATTGATTGCCGAGAACTTTGTGACTGTATGTTGGTGGCTTATGAGTCGGTATTGTTTGAACGGCTTTTGGTGAACTTAGATGTTTCGTGCTGGGTGTCAAAACGCTGAACCACTTTAAGAAATCATCGAAATGGTAAGAAATTCGGGCCAGGTATATATAGGAGATGACTCCAAAGATGCTGTTTATAAATTATGCAGCCAACAATCGGAACAGGTAGAGCTCGATTAAAAGCGAAACGGGTTGCTGCACAAATTGGTACTGGTTAGTCCTCATCATTGCCCTCTCTTTAATCAGCTGCTTTAAAATAAGGCATGTGCTCGTATTCAGTATGTATATCATAAGTCCTGACATTTCTTCACAGTAAACAATGGCTGTATCAAAAGTAGGCATAACTTTTTTTTTTTTCTTCTTTTTTTTTTATTAACTTAAACAGGTCACTCAAATTGCACATGTTGGTAGAGTAACTCCTCATCCATTACAAGCCAAGGATTTGCAGCATCGTTAAATCTGACTCTCGATCTCCTTTTGAAAATCCCCATTTGTCGCGGTTGATGGTCTCCCTCTGCGCTACATTTTTTTTTTATCACGGAGATGACGCCATTGACAAGAGCACTGTGCACAGACGGATAAACGGTTTATAGACGGGGAAACCAGCACTGAAGACAAACCACAAATTRGAGACCAACTGTGACCAAGGCGATTTTCAAACAGGATTTAAGAGTTTGATACAATGTTGGTGCAAATACATCGCTTGTATTGTATTTAAAGAAACAAAACTATGTAAATTATTCTTCTGTGTTTTCAAAGTACAACAAAACTCTGGTGAACGGCATTTTTGGTTTTATATCTGTTGTGTTCTGAGGGGAAAAATTTTTATTTTAAAAAGTTTTTGCTTATAACATTTATGTATGCATCTATTAAAATATAAATATACTTTGTATCATGAAAATTGCTGAATTTTCACCATGCCAGAGATATCCATGCCTGAAAACTAAAAATTGTCCATGGTTCTCCAACTCCCGTCAATCACACATTGACATTAGCCAAGCATAGGGTTTGTGAGCTGAAGTAGGTACTGTAGGTAGCAACTTTCCTCCAAGTGTATTACACTGCTCCATGATGCATTATAAATACAGCAGGCCAAAAAATACAGTTGGCCTGCTTCAGGAGTCTCTGAGGAACCGTGTGCAGATGCTACAGTAGCTCTTAAAATGTCTGTGATGCTCTATAAAAAAAATACCAAACAGCACTTAAACATTTTGTACGGATAACGCCAAAACTGATCCATTGAATCAGAATCGATATTTCCACTACAACGCTACTGTGAACGGTGTATTTTTCATTATAAACCTATAATTAAAAGTAGTAGTTGCTCCCAATGCCGTTTTCCCCTGTTGAACTTSTCACCGTCAAAACCCTTAGAACTGTACTCATGGTTAAGATGTGTACAAAAGCTAAACAGATCTTAAAATAGGAGGGAACGTTAAAAAKGGTAGCTCATGTGAAAAAAAAAAATTTTTTTCAACATAACAGCACTCAAAAGACGTGAGGCGTTTAAGGATAGATGTCCTCTGTCTTAGAGGTCCTCTAGATGAAATGTATGAGTACTGAGAATTTTTTTGTTAAATATTGTGATATGTGACTGATTATTAACACATGCCTGCTTTACACAGAATGTCAAAGCCATTTAGGACTGATCCCGAAACTGAAAGCAAGGATGGATTGATAGAAAGATGGTCCCAAAACAAAATAAGCACTGTCCCGATGATCCTAATCTTTCAAGACCTGTTCATTATTAAACTTCGATTCCCTCCAAATCTGTAATACTGTTCCGGTTTCTGGGTCAAATCACCATTAGGCCCAGTCACACGTACAGGCTCGTTTTCCTCAGGGCTTCTCTGCTCTGCTGCTCATCGCACTGCTGCTCCTCATTATTCACTCACTGCATGTCTGAATCTGGACCTCATATATTGTACTCCACGGGTACACGTCTTTCACCAAGGATGGGGCAATGATGTGGACGCTCCATCTAGAGCTCTAAAGAAAAGATTTATACACTTTTTTTTTTTTTTTTTTTTACCAATCACCATTTTGATACTTGTAAATTTAAATATGGGGTTATAATAGAAAAAAAATACAGTTTAAAGATATTTAACACGGGATAGAATATATATATACATATATATATATATATAGTAGATTTGAAACTCAAGTTGTTGCGTATAGAGAAAGTGGAATGTGTGGAAGGTCTGTGGTCCAAGCTGCTTCTTCAAGCCTGATGGTTCCAAGTTGAAAAAAAAAAAAAAAAAAGAGGTACTTTATAAACTTTTTTCATGTTATGATGTTTTACAGAAAAAAAAGAAAGGGAAAAAAGTGCCCACTAAATATGACATAAATAATGAAGGTTTTGTTCATAGTGGCACGTTGCTGGATTTTTTTTTTTTGGTGTGCACGCGGGTGTGGTGATATTTGCTACAAAAAAATTAATAAATTCAGCTCACCAGCTTTGTCATTCTGTGTTATTTTTGACCGATTTCCCGGCATGTGTGTTTAAGTCATTTATATTTAAAATAAAAATTACTGGAACTGGGTTAAGAACCATTCAACATCAAGTCATCGCAGTGCACACACTCGACTCATTCACACAATATTGGCAAATTGGGAACACCAATTTAGCCTAACCTGCATGTCTTTGGACTGTGGGAGGGAACCGGAGTACCTGGAGAAAACCCACCAACCACGGGGAAAACATGCAAACTCCATACACACAGAAACAGGTATCGAACCCGGACCGTCTAGGTGCAAGGCGACAGGGCTAACCACTACACTACTACTCTTACAAATCTCAACAGTATGTGACTTTTTTGGGTTGGCAATGTATAAATATGCAAGTAAATATGAATAAATATGTGAATGTCCTGTTCCACCACATCTCGAAGTGCTCTACTGGATTGTGATCTGGTGACTGGGGAGGCCATTTGAGTACAGTCACCTGATTAGCTTTGTGATATGACGCATTATCTTGTGGTCATAACGGATGGGACATGATAAGCGACAAATCTCTGGCAGGGTGTGGCATTTACAGTAAATGATGCTCAATTGGTACTAAGGGGTCCAAAGTGTTCCAAGAAAATATCCTCTGCACCATTACATCACCAGGCGCAGCCTGAAGCAGTGGACCAAGGCAGGATGGATCTGTGCTTTCATGTTCATGCTTTTCATGAATTCTCAAAAATGAAAACTCATCAGACCAGGAAATGTCTTTCCATCTTCAATTGCCTAATTTCAGTTTCCTGTTCTTAGGTGTCAAGAGTGGCACCTGGTGTAGTCTGCTGCCGCTGTAGCTGATCTGCTTAAAGGTTAAACATGTTGGTGTGCTCAGTGATGCCTTTCTATTGGCTTAAACCAGTCTGGCCATTTTCCTCTGACTTCTGCAATCAACTAGACGAAACTTACTCCAGGAGGAAACTGGAGTACCCGGAGGAAACCCACCAAGCACGGGGAGAACGTGTAAACTCCTCACAGACCCCGAGGTGGGAATCAAACCCGGATTTTGGAGGTGCAAGGCAACAGTGTTAACTATTCAGCCATTGTGCCACCCCTCCTAGTTCCAGTTAAGGAAAGTTAATTCTACATCACATAAAGGCATTCTATACACGTGTGTGTGTGTGTGTGTGTGTGGTTTCTGAAGATTAATGAAGAAGTGAATGTATAAGAAACCGAAGAATCAACATCACCATAATGCATTAATTCACTGAGCACTTTAAGCTTTGTGAGTATGTAAATCACGTGATCTCTTCAACCAATGGCTGCTTTCCCTGTTGTGACGTTTCCGCTTGTTGACAAAAGGCCTAAGACCAAAACCGACCAGCCCTGCAGGACTAGCTGTCATTACACACAGCTACGGGATGTAAGTGTAACTGTATGCATTTGTTATTATTTCCCTTCGCCTTTCAAGCTGCTAATCTGAAAAGCTCTAATGCACTTGGATTGTTTGTAGTCATATACGCTATTTTATTTCCTATCCGTATTCCGACAAACTTTACTTCCTGGAACGGGACCTGGAAGTGCGTAACCTCGGCTTTCTGAGATATGATTGGTTGGTTTTCGAAGGCACGCCTGTGAGTGTGGACTGCTAGCCAATTGAAATGTCGTTGGCGGGGTTTGTCGGAATACAAGTGGGGTATAAACAATAAGATTAAGCAGTTCTAACACAGGATAGTTTTGTATTTTTTGAACAGGTATAATTATTTTATTGAGTGCTACTTAAAGAGAGTAAAATATGACCCTTCCAGTTCCGGTTTGTCAAAATTGTTGTTAAATATACTAGCATATAGGTCTGGGGTTTTTATACTGTACAGCTACTCCTGGCAGAAATATAATATTTGTTGATTCTGTATTAGAAAATATTGTTAGATTAAATGTTCCTGCATGCACATGTATTATATTCAGTTCAAGGGTATTTTAGAAAAGATACAGAGAAGTAGACTATAGTGTTTATGTAAAAAGTAGTGCATTATGGTTCTTATGTAACTTATGTATGTATTTTCTGCTTAAAAACCCTAAGCAGGGTTTATTTACTAATTTATTAAAGTGCAAAACAAAACAAAAAAAAATCTCATTTCTGCCATCCACATCAGATTACTTTTTTTACCAAGTCTTAAAGCTGGGCTTAATGAGAAAACGAAATCAACAGAATCACAAACTATGAAATAAAGACACTGGTTAAGAGAAGTGATGCTGAGGCTCATCTCTTTTTAGATAACACTGTAGATTCAGAAACTGTAATGAACAAGATTTCCCAATACCCTCACTGATGCCTCCTTGATCCTCCCATCTGTAGGCTGTGGCCTGGAATTCCATCACAGTCCACCATCTCTGAGGAAGCACCAAGACCTACAATGCAGTCAGAAGAATTATGGAGGAAGAAGGAAGGAGGAGATTAAAAAAGTGAGGATGTGCAACTGTTTCCAGTGCAGAACCAGTAGAACGAGACCTAAGTCTGTGGCATGAACACTAATTTAGCTACAAAACAACAAAATAATATGACGAACCATGAAGACAAAATTAAACGAAAACTAGGGAAATTTGTATAAGTTGTGTGAGAAAATATGTGTAACTCAAAATGATCAGACCACATTTTGCTGCTTTCTAGTGGACAGATTTTGTGTAGCAACTAGACCATAACATTGAAAGCCAAAAGATTTTGTGTGCAATTTTCGTCTTCATATATTGTGTAAGAAGTAAATGTAAAGTTTATTGTAAAATGCAAAAAAATGTTTTCCTCAAATTTGTAAAAAATTTAAGAACAAATATCTCCATTATACACATCACGTGACTCTCAGGGAACTGTTACATGCCTCGAAGCTTCATTTGTACACAACCCCTTTTGCTTGATACAAGCTTCAGAGCTTCTGTGTCATAGTAATGTTACTAGTGGCGAGGAAAAACTCCCTGAGATGGCAATAGGAAGAAACCTTGAGAGGAACCACACAGGGAACCCATCTCTATTTGGGTGACATCAGATTGCAGGGCTCGATCTTCAGTCATAGTGTGTGTTAAGAGGCTGGGAGTTAAGTATAACAGGAAAAGTGTTTAGGTTAATATGCAGTCCATGTTCATTATTGGAGGCTCAGGTACAAAAAAAAAAAAACAGTTTGTAGGAATTTCACTTCTGAACAATTGAGGGACTGCAGTCACACGCCATCAAAGAATAGCATTAGCTGAGGCTTTCTGGATCACTGGTAGCTCAGGAGCGCCATTGTGTAGCTCAACAGAGAGAGAACGAGCGAGAAAATATTTTTCTGTGTATATTATATGTAGTTTTAAAAAGATGTTGTGGGCTCATTTTTGAAAATGAGTGTTTCTATGAGTGTTTTCTATAGCAATTGCAATTCACCTCACAGGCAGCAGAGGGAGACAGAAATTAATTAAAAGGTCCTTTAAGCAAAACTGGATTTTGTTGTCAAACAGCATGTTGATTGGTGTGTACTTTAAAAAAATATTAAGGCCGTTGTCATTCAAGTCTGGTGTATTTTATTGTATAATACAACAGGAAGTGAGGGAACGGCCCTCTCTGTAAGCATGGCCTCGGAGCTTCACGAGGACATTTTCATGGCCAAACAGGAACGGCACAAGAACCTATTCCTAAACTACAGGAACCTGAACATCTTTCCTGTGGAGCTCTTAAAAGATGAAGGCCTGCAGTTCCTAGAAAGGCTCTATATGAAAAGAAACTCGCTCACGACACTGGTACGCATTGCCTGAACAACACACACATAAAGATTGCTTATATTTAAAGCGACTGAGCTTTGGACCTTAGTTCTTTTGTCTTTTTCAGCCTGATAATCTTGCACAGAAACTCCCCAACCTGATCGAGCTGTGAGTATTTATATTTTCTATAATGTTTCTGTTGTGTAAGGCTCCAGGTATGTCTTATGGGATCAGGTGCAAATAGCTTTGCATTTTAYCTGTAATATTATTTATGACCAGCAGATGTCACTAACAATCCAACACTGAATAAACCTCGCTTATTTACAGGCAAAAATGTGACTTCTTTTGGGTATTAATATTTAAGTTCTTTAACTCAAGGGAAGTCTGTTCATTTGCAATGTCTCCTTTTTCATGTAGGTATCTCCACTCAAACAACATTGCTTTTATTCCACAAGGTAGTGTAAAATTTCCAAAATGGTCTTCAATGTGTCATCCTGTTGTATTTCACAAGGTTTTTAGCACTTTGTCCTTTTCCTCCGTTTGAACTCACAGCTATTGGGAACCTGACTAGGCTGCAGTCGCTGGATCTGAGTGATAACGCCCTGCAACTGATCTGCCCCGAGATCGGCCGGCTGCGGTCATTACGGCACTTACGACTGTCAAACAACCAGTTGAAATGCCTTCCACAAGGTTTGGGACAGTTGGGAGATTTTCACAATCACGGTTGTGATGTTGTTTATTAATTACTAAACTTTGTCTTACACCTAAGACATATTTTAAGTTAATAAGTAGACATACATGGCTTAGTTTAAAAAAGTTTCATAAGGGCCAATTTTGTGGGCTGCATCAAGCAAAGCAAACAACTAAGGACATTTTAAATGACTGGAATTGGGTTAAGAACTGTTCAACAAATTATTAAAATCTGGAAGGATAGTGCTGGACCGTCAACTACTCTGAGATTGAAGATAACTTCAGAGTGTAAGGAAATATGCATAAGTCATAGTTAGAAGATTGTCTTTGATGATCAATACAGCCACCTCCTGGACTGGGCTGTGGTGTGGTGTGGTGTGGTGTGGGAGATGAACAGGAACAAAAAAAAATTATACTTTGTATGAGCCCTGACTTTTAAAGAATCGACTTTAAAAAAGTTTATTAAATATTTTTAGCAGTTTCTAGTATTTGTATGGAAAATAGCTGCTCAAGACAAATCATAAATTTTAACTTTGGGGCCATTGAATTGAATCAAATTTAAAATCACAATGGCCAAAAATCAAAACAAATCAAATCATGACTGTACATCTGAGTCACAGATTTACTGAACACTGACGCGTTTACCGGCCTAGTGGGCTCGCTAAACAAATTATGACTTGTGCACCCCTGGAATTAGAATCAGTCAGATGTAAACGCATCAAATACTGACAACAGCGACAAACCTATTCCACAAAACCTAGAATTAGACGTGCTTGAGAAATCGTTTTACATGTGCGTAATCTCTTAACCTTCCTTGGGAAGCATTTGAGTCTGAGACGTCCAGATTTTCCTCTAGCGAATTGAGTCATTTGTATTTGTTTACAGACAGAGGTGCATGATCCAGAAACACGCTGCTGCCGAAAAGACCAGAGTACTTGTGTGTTTCTGGAGCGGGTGTCTTAGAACTGGCGCAAACGTCCTTTCTCTTTTCCTAATTTAGTAACACTGAGCAAAACTATGCAGGAATAAATGGATGCTGATATGTCAGGCTGTTTTTTTTTTTTTTTTTTTAACAACAGGATTTAGCTGCACTGCCAAGATTCTGTTGTGCTTGTCAAGTTCTTTAATCTACAATAGACATTAATCTCATCTGCTAGGTTTCCTTTAATCCCAGAAGAGTGTGATCAGCCAACACAGGTTTAGCATCCAAAGTTTTTGCACTGGAGCTACGAGGCTAATGAGTTTTGCTATTTAGTTGTTCTAGGATCTCAGACTAGCCTGAGTTCCAGTTTTCAACCCATTTAGTTATTTTATAAACAAACTACTTAAATGCCATGAAATTAAAAATAGTATATTATGAGGAATAAAGGATGATGATGCTAAAATGCTGCACAGATAGCCTCATATCTCCCACAGTCATTAGCTGTAATGAAGAGGAGTGGGTTTTGTACTCCAAGAACAACCTGTGACGCAGTTGGACACATCCTCATTCCAAGCTGATTTATTTTCAATCTGAAGCAGTGTGTTGTGCTTTGTCAGATGTGGTTTCTGTTTATTTCATTTCACCCTGCTAATCTTCCTCCCAGCTCGTCTGCTTTGTGTGGTGCGAACGCTGCGTGTCACGGAACAATATGCTTTTGTGGTTTTTCAACCGCAGTGTGCGTTCCAGTGGTTGGAAAATCTTTCAGAAAGATGCTTTGATTTATGGTTAAGTAAGTAACCTTATGTTTCTTATTGGGAACACATACTTGCATGGATTTGACTTGCGAGTTTCTGTGACTGAAATATTATTACCAGCAGGGGGCAGCAACAGCTGCTAATGAGAAGCAGAGAGGGCTATTTTTAATTTGAGCAATAAACTCTGAGAGGGGAAAAGATTATTCAGTTCAGATCAGTACAACGCTCATCATACATCTGCTACAAGTATGTGTGTCAGTAATATCTGACAGTTACACTAAAGGGGGAGGCTTGGCCTCTGTGTCAATTACACTGAAGGAGGAGGCGTGACCTCTGTGGCCTTTACACTAAAGGAGGTGATGTGGCCTCGATGTCAGTTACTCTAAAGAGGAAGGTGTTGCCAACGTATCAGTTACTCTAAAGGAGAAGGCGTGGCCTCTGTGTCAGTTACTCTAAATGAGAAGCTGTGGCTTCTGTGTCAGTTGCTCTAAAAGGAGATGTTGCCTCCGTGTCAGTTACTTTAAAGTAGGAGATGTTGCCTCCTTGTCAGTTACTCTAAAGGAGAAGATGGTGTCTCTGTGTCAGTTACTCTAAAGGAGAAGATGGTGTCTCTGTGTCAGTTACTCTAAAGGAGAAGCTGTGGCTTCTGTGTCAGTTGCTCTAAAAGGAGATGTTGCCTCCGTGTCAGTTACTTTAAAGTAGGAGATGTTGCCTCCTTGTCAGTTACTCTAAAGGAGAAGATGGTGTCTCTGTGTCAGTTACTCTAAAGAAGCAGATGTTGTCTCTGTGTCAGTTACTCTAAAGGAGGAGGCATGGCCCTGTGTCCTTTACACTAAAGGAAGCATTTGTGTCCTCTACCCAGAAATGAAGATGCGTGGTCTCCACGTCAGTTACACTAAAGGAGGAGGCATGGCATCTGTGTCAGTTACACTAAATTTGAAGGCGTGGCCTCTGTGCACCTTATTATTATAAATTACTATTATATTGTTATAATTTGTTCTTTGATTTATTAATAATAAAACCGGCATATGTGGGGGAAAATATTTTTGCAGTAATTTAATGTATATTCAATCCGTCTCATGTTGCTATGTGTGTGTGTTTGTTTTGTTTGTTTGTGTCTATGCATTATCAAACTAGAGCTGGGGGATTTGAAGGAACTCGAGACTCTGGACGTGTCCGTGAATCTGTTAAGGACTCTCCCGGAGCAGCTGCACCAGTGTGCGTCTCTGCAGTGTCTCACCGTTGACCGGAACCTCCTGCAGTGCGTCCCGCGTCAGCTGTGTCAGCTACCGGACCTCAACGAGCTCTCTATGGCTGCGAACTGCCTCAGATCACTGCCTGTGGGTGAGAGCTGCTGTCCAGACACATGATCTCACACATGGGATACATTCAGTATGTAAGGTACACGTGTGAGTAATGAAACGCAGTGATAGAGTCTGGGAATCTGCCAGATTATGCAAGTGCAGCATGAACTAAGCGTGCTCGCTCAAGATTCCGAACTCCTCCTCGATGTCTCCGAGTGATGTCTCTATAGGTTCGGTGTCCTAGTGAGAAGGCTTTCTAATGTGTTGGTTGTGCTCGAGTTAGTGAGTGGGTCACGTGGAGCTGCAGGTGCTGTGATAGGCAACCCGCTGTGAGGGGCCCCAGGGGATTATGGGTGATAATGAGGCTGAAATACTTCTCATAATGATGTTCACAGTGCTTCTGCTCTCATACTGTCTATATCTCTGTCGGTCTGTCTCTTCCTTACTCAGTTTATGTCACTCCTTCTTTCTCGATCTGTCTGTCTGTCTACCCTGTCTTTCTCTCTGGTCAGCTACAGAGGCTCTCTGTCGCTAGGGAAACCATGCTATTATCTATCTCAGGTTTACAGTAAACGCACTTTTTTTTTTTTTTTTTGGCCCAAATATGCTGATCACTATGTGAATGTTGCTATTCAGCTTCAGCTCAGGTGGATGTCTTTTTAAATGCCGTCCTTACTGAACTGCAAACCGACTGTGGTTCTCCCATGCAGATCTGGGTCGCTCCATGGAGCTGCAGTTCGTCTTCGTGGACAAAAACGTCCACCTGAAGGGCCTGCCGTCTTACCTGTATAACAAGGTCATCGGCTGTAACGGGTGAGAATCTGAGCAGCTTGCTAATCAGAGCATACTGTGATGATGTATCTTTAGCATAATGCTATATGTAAGTATAAAATGCTAACATCACAGAAAAACTTGATCCCTTAAGTGTTACCCAGAAGTTTTGGTCTCCAGGTTTCTGCCGACTATAAAGACACACATTTACGCTCGTCAAGAAACACACATTACCGCGTATGGATATGCAAATGAAAATCTCACCGACAGTTTCCCTCTTTCCCTGCTAAACTATTCAGCATGGCTTTCGTTTGCAAACCAGAATGTGATTGTCTCTTATGAATTATTACACATTACACTGCAGTGCTGTTATCAAATCTGGTTCCTCAGAAGGTGTTGATTTTTTTTTTTTTTTTGTATAACAAAAGCACTGGGTTATATTAATGTAGTCATTGCAATAATAATGTTTCTGTTTTAACTCCTTATAATCTGTGCTACCTAATACATGCTTTAGTATAAAGAAGTTACCACAAAGACGTTTATTATTTTACAAAAACAGCTTGTTTCTAAGCCTTTTGTTTTATTTTATTTTATAATAGAGCAATCTGTCACCAATTACATTTTTTAAATTACTATATGACACTTCATACTTTTTGTCTGTTTGTAGGAAATTTTTTAACAATGTGGGATGTTCCTCCAATTTAGAATATGATATGTCAGAATTGGAAGAGAAACATGTCTAATAAATTGTAAAGTAAGTATTATTTTTGGAAGGCGTGCAGTAAGTTTCCCACCACAGGAAAGACATTTACATTTGCATTTATGACTTTTGGCAGATTCCCTGAGATATCCCAGATATCCAGAGCAATGTACATTTTATCTCATTAAACATCTGAGCTGTTGAGCAAGGTTAAGGGCCTTGCTCAAGGGCCCAAGCTTGTTGTGGTGGGGTTTGAAACTGGGACCTTCTGAAAGAGAATAATGGAAGAAAGTTACTTGTTTCACATACGTTCTGTACTATAAGTGTGTCCATAGCCTGATATAAAGTATGACTTGTCCATATTTAATAAGAAGACAAAAATGCATCAGGATTTGTTTCATGGAAGTCAGCATCACACCACTGCTTTGTTGATCATTTAACCAGCATGCCGTGCTGTTGTGTTGTTACCTAAAGTACACATGTGCAGTACTAAACTTAGATTTTTTTTTTATTAAGATATACATATACTGATGTTTCTGTAAATGTCTTCACAATTTCAAAGTAAAGACATTTCTCAGCGCTCCCCCAAAAGTGTTTGTTAATACTCCAGATAAAATAACCCTCAGATAATATATTTTTAATACCTCAACATTTATTTTACTCCTGGCCCAAATGTTTCATTTCAGTGTTTATGTAAATGAGTAATGAGATACTCCCAAGCCACGCCCCATCAAAGAACAGCAGACCTGAAGTAGCATCTTCTTATATGAGGTCACAATAGGGGAAAAACTCATTGGTTTGTTTAAGCTCTGGCCAGTGGAACAATGGACAAAAGACAAAAAGCAAGGAAAGTTTTTTTTTTTTTTTTCATATAGCGTTTTATGTTTTGCACACACACAAACACTAGAGATCCAGTGCATAGAGCGCCAGTGTTCACACTTCGACCAGGTTTAATACTTATGTTATTAAGAAACCTACATAGGGTTTGAGATTACCCCCACTATTTTCAAGGGGTAGACATGAGAGAAATGTTTGGTGTTTTATATTATTATTACCAACCAACAAGTTTAAGCCCAAGTCTTAAGAATTGGAAATGTTTTGTGCAGTTATTGTATTGAGGCAGACATGCGACTCGAGTAATTAAAACACCCCAGTTAATGCATTTGTTTCGTATGGTGGAGGGAATAGTGGCATAGGAACAGTGGCTTAACATTTTGTGTGTGTGTTTGTGCGTCTATACAGTTGTGGTGTTTCTTCACATGTCTCTGACATGACACAGCTGTCCCTGACCATCGGAGACCTGAGCGTGCCTCTACCATCTGAAGTGAAGGCAGTTGGCACTGCGGCTGACCGGGTGCTGCCGTTAGAAGAGATGGCGATGAGAACACTGCATGTAGCATASAGCACGGACCGGAAGGGTGAGACTCGCACCCGCATGAGTTTCCAACTGTCTTAATACTTTGTATGTATGAACCTTCTAGTGTCCAGTGGGTTGGCAGGTTCAGCTCCATTGTCGGTCCCGAACCCTATGCATTTTAAGGGGTGATACTCGCACACTGACTCACTGACGCACATTTCATTTTAAATAATAATCTTTTTTTTTTTTTTTTTTTTTAAACATTCATGTAATGTGTGTGTGTACTGTATATATATACTGCATATAGACGTGTTACAAGAATATGATATTTTTTAAATTATTGTTTAAAAAGGAATGTGTGAAAGTGCGTATATATATATATATACATGTGTGTATGTGTGTGTGAGAATTAACAGTTTTGAGGCTGGGGTTTCACATTTAAGAGGGTGCTGCATGTTAAAATTAAGTATGAAAAACAGCAATATTTAAAACTGACGGCACGCTAATGTGTAGTTACTGTTACCACAAAGAAGTTTATTATTTCACAAAAACAGCTTGTTTCTAAGCGTTTAGTTGATTTTATAATAGAGCGATCTGTCACCAATTACATTTTTTAAATTACAAAACGACACTTCATACTTTTTGTCTGTTTGTAGGTTGAAATTGTGGGATGTTCCTCCAATAAATGAAGTTTGTGCTGACACTGGAGACTCCTTCCCTAAATATTAAATAACTTTATTATATTTGAATTCTGATATGTCTTATATATTATTCTTATAATATAATTCTTTATATAATTTATTATAATAAGAATATTTTAATATGATCTATTATAAGTTTATGATTAAATGAAGTGCCCTCCATACGAGTCCTTGTGCCTGAGCTATTACTATAGAAATGTCGGTAGAAATTCTGTGTTTGAGCGCTCGTTATGATTCTTTACTTGCTCTCCGCTTAGACTGTTCAATCATGCCGACATTCCTGCTGCCCACCAGCCTGTTAGAGCTGCTCCAGTGTCCGTTGGGTCACTGCCACCGCTGCAGTCAGCCCATGTTCACCATCGTCTACCCCAAACTCTTCCCCCTCAGAGACACGGCACTAGCTGGAGTGCACACGAGGTACCGCTGTCACAACACATACACAGGCACGCACGCACGCATATGCTGTCCTTTCATTCTAATAGAGGTGTTAACTGACGCTCATTTCTCACCACTCAAAAGATTGTATGACCTGCATCATAAGAGCAGCTGCATGAAAACTATCTAGAACAGAACAGGGACCTCCTAATACGATATTGTCACGATAACTAGGTGCCGATTGAGCAGCTGAATCAAGAACCTGATCAAGCACTATCAGATTTAATATTAGATTTTTTTTTTGTGGAATTAGCGTGGAAATTCAACACAAAACCCTGATTTAACTGTAGCTTACTGTATTAGCTTATTAAAAAAATATATTTTTTCCTTTTTTTTTAAATATTCACTCTAGTATTTATTGGTAAATGATATTCTAGATCTATCTAGATCTATCTATTGATCTATCTGTCTATTTATTTATATATTCATTAATTTATATTTACTATTGTGAAAAATTAAATGCGATCAGAACATAGTCTGAAACGGACCATTATGCCGACTTCCCTCAGGCCTCATCCAGCCAATTTCACTTGCAATGATAAACTAATGAAAAATGATAAACTAATAAAAAGCGCTCAAGTCAAAAAAGGAAAGTCAACAAGGGTGCATTAAAGCAGTAATGAAATCAGTGGCAATCTCATCTTTAGTTGAYGTTTCCTAAGAGTTTTTTTTTTTTATTATTATTTTTTTGGGATTTTTCCCCGATTTTCTCCCTAATTTAGTCGTGTCCAATTCCTCCCCGTCACTAGGGGGCGCCACATTAAGGCTACTACTACCACTCAGCCGGGAGGGCCGAAGACTATCACGTGTTTCCTCCGAACCACACGACGCCAGCCGACCGCATCTTTTCGAACTGCTCGCTCGCGCACCGTTGGGGGCGGCGTAACACACTCGGAGGACAGCGCTATCCGCTCCCTCCGTTGCGCGAGCTCACAGACGCCCCTGACTGGCTGTAGAGCCGTGATTAATGTGGGAGCACTAAGTACCTCTCATCCCTCCCCTCTGAGAGAGCTCGGCCAATCAGCTCTCTCTAGACCTCCGGCTGCGAGAGGTTACAGCACCACACGAGATTCGAACTAGCAATCTCCGGATGATGGGGCGAGTGCTTTTAACCACTGCGCCACTCGGAGGCCCGTTTCCTAAGAGTTTTGATAGGGGTAATAAGGGCTGGGTATTGTTCAGGACTTTTTGATACTGGACACATTATTCAACACCATGACTTTGATACTGGTTCCTGAAAGACAGTTTTTCAATGCTAATTTCAGAAGATCAATTTTAAGAACTAAGAAAGAAAAGAAGGTACATTACACATAATCATGCAACGCTTTAGTTTTATTTTTCAGCTCCACCGCATGTTTACACACTCGAGACCGTTTGATAACATCTGAAGAATATAACCCTCTTTAAGTCACCAGCACAACACATATTACAGTAGCATTGAATTATTTTCAATATTTTCGTTAACGGATTTTTGTTTGCTGAACATTACCTGCTACAATCCCAGTCATAACTCCGACTTCAGAAGTACAGAATGAAGGGGGAATCCGCTGGTGGAAGTTTTATAGCGTTAGCCGACTAGGATGATGAAAGGAAGATTACTGTATTTTGTTCTTGCATTTTTGTTCTTGCAACTTTCTGCTCTTCACATTTATTCCTCACACATTCAGATGTTTCATTAATTCCTCTGTGTTCCATTGTACTGTTCTTTTTCCATATATTGCATCTACTGTACACTGCCTGGCCAAAAAAAAAAAAGTCTCACACACACGCGCTAAGGTTTCATTCCTTTGATTATGTGCAGCTTTGATTAGAGCACATACTGTAATGTGGCAGCCGGTTCATGTGTGAAAATTATTCCTCATGCTCCCAGAACCACTTTTTCACAGTTTGTGTTTTGGAATATGCCTGTACCATCAAGGAAGAAAAGCTCTGTTGATGTGATAAACTGGTCGTTGAGTACATTCAGGTCATCAGCTGACTTCATTTTATTGGCGCAGAACGTTGCTGAGTCTAGACCTGACCAACTGAAGCAACCTCAGATCATAGCGCTGCCTCCAGAGGCTTGTACAGGGGTCACTATACACGATGGGTAAATCACTTCCCAACCTACCCTGACACGCCCATCACTCTGGAATGAGATCAATCTAAATTCAGCAGACCACTTGACCTTTTGCTCCAAAGTCCAATTTTTATGCTCCCTAGCAAACTGAATTCTTTTTCCTGATTATTCTCACTAACAAGTGGTTTTCTTCAGCTGTTTAGTCCCAATCCTGAGAGTTCTCATCAAATTGTGTGTGTATGGAAACGCTCTTACTTTCACTATTAAACATACTGTAGCCATCCAGCAGTTTTTACTGTTGATTTTTTTACCATGCAACTTCAATTGTTTAAGTCATCTCAATTCATGAGTTTTTTTCTTACCACATTTCTTCCACAACATTGCGGTTCAGCGCTATCCTTCCAAAACACGTTTTGACAGTGTGTTGAAGGGTTCTTTACACAGTTCCAGTAATTTCAGTTCTTTATGTAGCCCAATAATTTGTCCCTTCTGAAATTGTGATATATGTGTATGTGTATTTTTTTGGTATGGCATTGTATTTGCAAAAAGGCTGATAAAACGGAGCAGTGCTGATTACAGTACACAAGACCTGTTAGAGTAAAATTAAATTACTGTTTACTTCTGATTAGGTTTTTAAGGAAGTCCATACAGTCCAGTACTTTGTTACAGCTTTATTATTATTATTATGAGGAGGAATTATTAATTAGATTTTATGAAAAGCCATTTCATACCATCAGAAAAAGAGATATAAGCACAAAGGTTTTCTGTTTGTTTTATTCTTTGTTACTTACAATACCTGACTCATACGTACTTGCAGGTCGTGTTTATGACCGTCTCAGTTCCGGTGCCCTGATTCCTCCTCTAAACATCCGTGTTGGTAAATGATGAGCTGGCTGTCCAGGGCTCGTCTCGCTCCTCTGTCTGTCTCAGCCCATTAGTAACAAGACACCAGCATTTCTGTATCAACATCTCCCATCCTAACCCATCCTAACACAATCAGCACGGCTAATTGGCTAATCTCAGGTCCTCGGCATGCATTAAGAGATCTAATCGGTCGGACAGTTATGTCTGGACCAGTCCAGTGCAGCTAGAGAGCTGGGTAGTAGTCAGCAGCAGTACGGATCGTGTGTGTTTCTGTCTGCACGTGTTGAGAAAGAGGAGACAGGAATGTCTAGGTGAAACTTCTCATGTCACCATTTCACAGCTTCTTTCCCGTATTCTCTGTTTCTCTATCTCTTCCTCCTCCTCCTCCTCTCTCTATCAACAGAACGACGGTGAGTTTTATAGCATATTGCTGCTCCAGCCAGTGTTTGCAGATGTTTGACCTGCAGGGGTGATGCCACCTTTTCATCCATCATGGTGCTCTCGTGAGGGACGTGCCAGGAGAACCTTGTGATACCTTTCGCAGACTAACAGTGACTTTTAGACTTTTTTGATGCCATCCAAGGCAGTTAAAGTTTTGGCACCCACTTGTCCCTTGTACTCATTGCCTCATTTCAATAGTCAGCATTGGTGCTTTCTCTCAAAATAAAAACAACTTCATTTTATGAAGTGGTTTTTAACTGATTTAACAGAAGCCCTTTTTATGTTCGCTGGATCTTCCCTAAAACTCTGTGTTCTGATGATTTTTTCACAACTGTTATTAAAGTATTTATTCTTGTAAGGTTTGATCTCCATTTTGGAGATTTTCTGTAGACCCTGTTGGCCTCTGACTTTTAAGACTGCTCTTGACCCAGTTAAGCATTAAGCATACGTTCTTCATTATAAAATACTCTAAACGGATACTATACATGCTATTAAACAATTCAAATACTTTCTACACAATTTTACACTTACCCCAATATGGATGATCAACCAACCAAGATGATCTGGAGCTGATGTTTATAAGTCTTCTCCTATCAAATGTATCAGCAACTAGTAACTTTAAAGGTGAATTTTAGCACTGAAAAAAGTCTAATTTCACACGCCAAAAACATTAAACCAGTATGTATTTGTTTTACATTTATTTATTTATTTTATGCTAAACCTTTCCTTTAATCCATCAGGATGTCCAGTAATAAATACGTTCTTCGTTGCCGCAACCACAATCTGCATTCATATCTGGATCCAAAGCCATTCAGGATGATTTTGTGTGGCTTGTCATTGATTTTTCCAGCTTAAGCTTTCCACATGCACATTTGCCTGAAATGAAATGACACTTGTCATTAATTGTAGATGAAACACCATGTTTCCATTAAGCTCCTGGAGATTTAGAAGCATTAAGTTCACTGTTCAAGAATATTTGTATATTGACCTGTTTGAAATGAGTCCATATTTATTAAATGCTTTAGACCATTGTTGACCATATTGAAAGTTAACTCGAAGTTGCATTTGGCGTCAGGTTTCTGTATTTACAATTTAATCTGCTCATTACATACATGTGGGAGTCTGTAGAGGCTTGCTCATTTCCAACAGAAATAAAATTTTATTTTAAAGTAACACACAGACATGTGGATGACGTTATTTACCTATTTTTAAAAACTTTTTTTGTTCTTTAAATCACATACCTGGTATTGTCTCATTCCTTATTCTTTAACACTCATGTTGTACACCCACCCATGAGCTGATGAATTAGGTCTGATGGGTTAGAAGTGAAAAAAGGACCAAAATTAGAAAACTTTATTGTTCTGTAAAAAAGAAAACATAACTGGGGAAAATGCCTTATATTAATGAGGGCTCAAGTGTAACCTTAAAAACACAGTCCATTTCCTCTGTTGTGTCTTACACTTGTGCACAACCTGCCCTTTTTAGTGTCCACAACATACCAGGTGGTTTCAGGAGCTCATGTCTAACAGTGGTGTTTATATTGATCATCCCCAACATGAAAAAAAGACAGTTTAGCAGATTAAGGATTTTAAAATAATAAGTTGATTTTCTAATACATACAAAGATCTGGAATGGGCCAATCTGGAAAAAGCACAGCGGTTAAATACAGCTGGTGAACAACAGATGAATCAGAATTTTGTCCTTCACAAAAAAACTAAATAAATTTTCATCAAACTTAAATACAGGGTGGGTGAAAATTAACTAGGCAATATTTAATGCCTATAGAATTTGGAGAAAACACTCCATGGTGCATGACCCCATTTTGCTCCTACTGTGCGTACGTGGTTAGACCAGCATTTTCCAGGATGTTGGCTGGGACGACGTGGACCTCATGACTGGCCTCCGCACACTGGAGGACTTGGAGGCACAGATCACGAGGTTCTCATCAATATCCCAAATGACTTCAATCAGATGTCTGTTCATTCCATCCTTGGCCATTTGAGGAAACTGGTTGACGCCACCCGTGCCTATGTTGAAATTTAATTTTAAGATTTGCTTTAATTTTCCTATGTAATAGTGTACATGTACAATTTGTTTCAATAAACTAGTCATAAATATATGGATTTTATTACCAATTTTTAATGCCTAGGATCTTTTCACCCACCCTGGAGTCCTGTTGCTGCGCGAGTCTTGGTTTTCTCCCACTTTGCAAAAAAAAAAAACATGCTGGTAGACTGATGTCTCTAAATTGCCCCTAGGCATTAATGAGTGTGTGAGTGTGAACTGATGCCCCATCCAAGATGTACCCCCCACCCAGCATTCCTGGGATAGTCTCTGGATACCACTGTGACCCTGTCTAGAATAAAGCCTCTATTGAAGAAACCAGGATGACTAAATTAACTTAAATAGTTTAGTGGAATATCAAATTTGCACTGATATCACTTAGTCTGTCAGCTGTGTTGCTGTCTCACAGCTCCAGGGAAAATAGTTCGATCTAGAGCTCAGGTTGCTGTCTATATGGAGTTCTGTATGTTCTCTATGCATCCATGTAAGATCTCTCTGGGTTCTCTAGTTTTCTCCCACATCCCATATATAAATATGTGTATGGTGCTCTGTTATGGACTATTCAGTGTTATACTGGCCTTGTGTTCATTATTCCTTGGATAGGCTTCAGATCCAACCAGCACCCTGACTGAGATGAAGCAGAATGAATGAAACACTTAGCTTGTATGTAGTCGATCAGCCAAGGCAGGTTTTTGCGTCCAATGTCTAGGGTTGTTCGGAAACTGGCTGAATTTGATTTTCCCCTGAACATTCATTTAAACTTCCCAAATAAATCAATTATCCAGGTCGCGTTTCAAGCCTGAGACAAATGTAATACATGAAGTGGTCAACTATTAAATCTGCCAAAGGATTTTATTTGTTTAAAAGTAAAATGGATGAAGAAATGTAAGATGATTTAAAGTAGGAGATTTCAAACATTTCATCCCTTAAAGGGGACTTATTATTCAAAACGTATTTTTAGTCATTTTTAGAAATGCAGATGGGTCTTCTGTGTGTGTGTGTGTGTGTGTGTGTGAAAAATGTAAGGGAAAATATAATTTTATCCTTTTTTAATTTATGTTTTCACCAGAAATTAAAACAAGTCATTTAAATCTTCCCTATTGTGACCTCATATAGGAGTATACCCTCCTCCTGGAGGGGTGTGACAGAAGTAGCTCATTTGCATAAACACTGAACCATCGCATTTGGAGGAGTTGAAAGTGCCATCTATATGCTACTCAGCACCTTGGAGGTGTATCTGTTGTCTCTGTCGCAGATACTTACTGGGTTGGGTTGCCAGCTCAATTCCCGATTGTATCTGAGCACTTGGTGGGGGTGAAAGACCTTGCTCGAGGGTCCAATTATGGCAGCCCGGTGGGATCAGTGCTCGAACCGAGGACCTCCTGATCAACACCATATCCACCGAGCTGAGTGAAATAAACAGTTTAAGGTATGAAATCAAAAGACATTACCTGAGGGGTATTTCAGAAGGAGAATTAACAGACACACTTCGGATGAGCTCTCAGACCTGAGACATCTTGTTAAAAAAAGAAAAGAAAAAGAAACAATAAAATATGGAACCAGCACAGATCCCAACTCAAATTCCTAAAATAATCATGTTCATTGTTTATATACTGGCTGAGTGACTTTACATTCCATAACATGCCTTTCCAGGACTGTGCACATTAAGGCCCAAGCTGACATCAGCATAAACATCATCATCATCATGATCATCACTGTTATTATTTTTAACGCACCCGGGATTTGGATTGAGCTCACACAGTCAGACAGGTTATTATCTACATAAGCACCAAGTCCTAAACTTTGGGGAGAACGGAACGGCTGTGTGAAAGTGCAGGGGCGAAGAACATCTTGAGTTTCTGTACTTCGTTCTCGCAGTTAATGGAATCCGGGGTATGAAAATTCCCGCCAGATGCGCGCGCGAGTTCTGAGAACATTTCGTGGCTTTGTTGGGCGCGCGACTGGAATCGTGCTGCACTTGATGGCGCGTGTGAACAATTTCAAACGCTGTGCCTTCCAGGATTCTGTGCGCGAGCCGAAACTGAGAGCTAACGGCAAAACAATAGACAATGCGTGAAAGGGCAAAACGGCGTCTCTCTCTCTCTCTCTCTCTCTCTCACACACACACACACACACACAGAGGGAGGAGGCTCGCACGGCATCAGCGCCTCAGTGCTCGGCTTGTTAAGGCTACACTAGGAAGAGAAGTGGACGAGAGGTCGTTTTGAAGAATGGCTCAGGACGTTTCCAGTCCCACGGCGTCTCTCATTAACGCGCCTCTACGTTAGACGGTAAAAGCAAAGTAAGTAAGAATGACTGGAGAGATGTTAGAACTGCCCTTGTGTGACTGAGACGCAGTTAAAGCCTGTATGTCTGTATAAGCTGTCACTTGTCTAGTCTTGTCTAAGAGTTGTGTGTTTAAACCACTGTGCTCGGGCACCAGGCGATATTGTCAACAGTATCGATATCATGATATGTTTTTTCCGATAGTATCGAAGCTTTTCCCTGTGATTTTTTCCCCTACAGGCATGTTATTTATACCTAAACATACTTTTCTTTATCATATATTAGAGCAAACTTTGCTATCGAATTTAGTTACTGAATACTGTGAAACATTAATATAATATCAAATGAAATTATTAGACTTTATTACTGCTAATATGAGTTATTAATATTTCATCAGGAGCTTTGGTTACCTTTAAGGAATCTAAAACCGTATAACAGGTTCAGCTCATCTACATATATCTGTAATGTTTAAAAATGTTTCTTTCTGTTACTCAAACATCATTCCTATGCTATGACACGATGCGCATTTAAAAACCCGAATGCATGTTTAAACGTCTAACCATGTTAAACTCTTGCATCAAGCGCGTATCCATTTTACAATACAACAATATGACACATGATGAATTAGCAGGACCCTGTGGTGAATTTATGATGCTGTGAATTACTCTCCCAGTGTGCTTTATATATCATAATCTGACACTTATTGCTGTGAAATCGGGCAACTCCGTTCCCACAAATGATGCTCCTGCACTGGGGCTGGCCGGTGTGACGATGTGATATCATTATCGCAAATTACAGTCTATCCAGTGAGTCTCCATACATAGGGGAAATGAACGCTATTTAGTATAATGTCACTTTATTTACTAAACATCCTTTGCATGATTGCCATTTCTCAAACACGCACAGACTCGACTCTCMMACTCGTAACGAGCTTGTGTTAACACATCTGGTGTCGTGCGTGTACACTAATTACTTAATTATGTTCATTTCCTGTATGTATGGAGACTTTTTGGGACGGTCTGTACAATACAGCACACTATCTTTCTAAATTGAAGATAACACTTAAACCACGGTTGCATTACTCTTTACTTGCTAATTTTAAAAAATGCATTTAATACCCGACACGACACTGTTGTTTTCTTCTTCTTTTTTTTAATATTATGCAAAATATTCTGTCTCGTGAAAGCATCTTAAAGTCTTGAATGTTTTTGCCAAGCCCTAGCCTTCCACACACAGACGCTTGCATTGATCTGGCAGCCGTAATGCTTTATTCTGCATCCGCTGTGTGCCTCATTAATGATGTAGTTATATCTGGCTTCACCAGAAATAAAAATAGCAACAAGCCTTCAAGAGCCCTTATTTAGATTYGTGCGGTTTGGAAATAGCCTTGGCTTCGAGTGTGTTTGTACGCTGTGTTCGTTATTCCTGATGCTCCATGAGGTTAATAGCCGTGAGTCTATTACATTAGGGCTGAAACTCACGCCGTCTGCTCGAGATTTAGAGCACAGGACCAATCTGATTAGACTGAGTGATGCCCGCTGCACACAAATGACGTGCAGCATGGTGCATGCTCTAAATCATGAGGTAGCACGGAGTGTATATTAACACAAGCATATAACGCAATACGTTGAGTTTAAATTCACTTTCGCTCTTTCTTTTGGAAGTTATGAGGGCCTAGGAATGACTATGCAATGAGTTTCTCACCATTTTTATTGCCTAGAATTGCAGTACGCTTGTCCCAATGGTCATTTACACAGCACAACAGTTCTTAAATGTAATTGGTCAGGAGTAGGGAGTCAAATTTTATGCATTTTTTTCTTAACTTTCCTTATAAATGTATTTGATGCACATTTTTTTTTAAAATTTACTTAAACTTTTCTTTTAACAGTTTTAGTGGCAAAAGTTCAACAAATTACTTATGTGAGACAAATGATGCCCTAATAGTTTAAACAAACAATACAAAGCAATAATGCTGTCAAAAAATTCTGTCTGACTCTCTGCCATGGTTCAAAAACAAGGCTACAAAAAATACAATTTCATACTGTGCATCACCTGAATTGCAATTGTGCCCCCTTGTGGTGTACAGGTTAATATATATATGAGCTACGGAGAAATATTACGCAACACATTATTGATTAAGACGTGTATATTTGTTTAATTTCTTAGCAGCAGTTATTCGACGTAATCGTTACCATCCTGAGTCTGAYGTGTTGAAAGGTTTTTATCAGCCATTCTGACAGCTTATATGTTGTATARTAACAGCTCATTTACAGGAACTATGAATTGATATCATTACGGTGAAGCATTCTATAAGRATTTATGAAAGGAGTCTCCAGTGTCAGAGAGAAAGTTTTCTGCTATGAGAAAGTCTTTCGAACGAAAAAGCTTTCCTGGTAACAAGCTGCATTTTTTTTGTCTCATTAACTTCAAATGAGGTAATGACTGTTTACAGCTGCTGTAATGTAATGGATAACAGAAGCACAACATTACATGCAGCTCCAAAAGGATAAAAAGTACCACATGCTGTTCTAAAAAAAAAAATGTAAAAAGCTGACAAATTGCTGCGGTATAAAAGGAATAAAACACTCCCGGACGTGCTGCGAATAAAAAATGATCGAGCCTTGCTTCACCTCTGGCTGCATTACACTGTCTCGAATTTGATTACTTTCTTATAACAACATACCACATCGTATTTTATTTCTTACATATTCAACACTCAGCATGTTTTTAGCACAGACACTTTGTGTTCTGTGTGTGTAAGCAGGCAGCATTTTACTGTTACCGCTCTCGAGATCAAGTTTTTTCCCCCATTAAGCACAGGGATAGCTGTGTTAATCAGAAGGAAATTCTATAATTCAGTTCACCAGATGAGTGTTGCAATATTTTGTAAGAATTGAAAGAAGTACCTCTGAGGATAAACTTACAACATGCACAAGCTGTTTGTTTTTTTTTTTCCAAATTAAAGGCATGATATTATTTTGTGCATTTGTAAAAGCCTGTGGACTTTTTGTGAATAAAATAGTTCGCTGGAAAAAGCAGAATGATTCTCTTTTATCCTATTGTGATACAGAAATGAGTAGACATGAACAACACTGATGACCATTAAAGCTATTTAATGTTTAAGTAATTTCTGAAGACCAATGTTTTATTAGTTGGATGTGATTTTTATGACAAAATCTAAGTCTAATACAAAAAAACAGAATAAGATGCCAAATTTTTGAAATTTGAAAGCTTGTGTAAGAATCAAAGGAGTCGGAGATAAAGCMGTTTATAACTACTTTAATGCAAGTGATAATAGGATCAAACAGGACGTTCTGCAACATGGAACTATAAAAGGATATAAAGTTTTGTGTCATTCTTTAATATTTTCACATTTTTCTCTCTCTTTTTATTTGCTTCAAGATATCTTTCAGGAAGACAGAAGACGCCAGATCACTCCATCCTCACTTCAACTTGCAGTATAATCTGCCAGAAATTTCTTGGTAAGAAATTTATTTAACCTTTATTTAGAATAAATGCATTTTTTCCAGACACATGTCATAGGGCCTGTAATAGGTGAGCTTCAGCATCACATTTACACGACTGTAACATTCACTACCACTTTACCTTGAAAGTATAATTACTGCACAGTCCAGCCTGAACACTTAACCTTTTGTGTGATTTTGTCAATTAAATATGATGGCAAAAAACAATGTGAACAATAAATCAATGAAATATAATTAAAGTCACAGTTTAATCAATAAGTAAGTCAAAGTTATCTCTCATTAGGTGAATAGTTTTATGTTATGAGGACAAATTAGTGCTGTTGGATTTTCCAAAGAACAGAATTAGCTTAATCAGATTCAAATAAACTCTAAACAAGGAAGGTTACATTGATTGTTGTGTAATAAGAAAAAAAAACTGAATTTTCAATTTTACATTTAAATACATGGCAAATGTTGTTTAGCAAATTATATTATATTATTCAGTCTTCAGTCCAGAGCTGTCACAGTTCTTGCTCTCGGACCCAACACTGGGCTCAGCTGGTAGCCCTGAGACTTTAAATCGCCACCCCGCAGTCACAAACACTCACCTACCGAGCTACTACTGCTGTGTAACATATGAAGCCGGATGTTAACTCATTAACTTTACTCATGTTTAATATACATATGTATATATGATCAATGCTTTTTAGTATCATTTAACATTATTCAGACACGCACTACTTTAGGAATTAATTCATCTCTGAATTTAAAGCCTGTCTCCCCTCCCTCTCGCCTCACGTTGCCTCTTCAGCTCTGAAACCAAACCCTCTGGCTGCCTCCCGTCTGACCGCCGCTCCGCACGTTTGATGCTAATTAGGTTCCCCACGAGTCAAAAACTACACTCAATAAACACTGAAATCAAATAAAATTGTCTCCAAATATTAGCTCCTCAATCTGCCTTCCTGTAGTCGTATGAAGCCGGCTTTTGTGGATTGGAAATAGAAACCTCTGTGCTTGCCAAATCAAGCTGTGTATTAGATCTGGAAGGCGACCTGAGTGGGCTTTACTGCCCTTACTGTTAAGATCCAGCACCGGCGTCCAAACCCGAGGGATCGAGGTCTGGCACCATGCCCTGGTGCGAGCCTTAAAAAACGCTTTGCACTTTATTAGCTCTGAGCTGTGCCTGACCGGCGCTTAGTGCAACTAAAGCAACTGAGGCACTGGGTCTAAAGCTCCGGTTCTGTGGGCAGTTTCACACTGCAAAGATCAGATCCTTGACTTTTTTCTTTTTCTTTCCACTCACAGGAAATGATAAGTTTTGATATAAAACAAGAAATACCGGTCCCTCGTCTTATTTTGCATAATACTCTGATGTGGTATATATTCATGTTTTTCGACTGTCAGATTACTGTCAGATTCAGTTTCCACTTGCAATGGATATGTATATACAAGGAGACATGTTTGGACTGAAACAAGTTTTTTTGTTTTGTTTTTTTAAAGAAAATGACTGTAGGAGAAACTAATGGAAATGAATAAACATCTCGTAGGTTTGAGTCTTCGGAGCTGCTTGTGGCACAGTGTTGTATCACGCGATCCAAAAGTAGTTGCGATATTTTGTAAATGAGAATGTACAATGTAGTGCAGTTATATGACCATAAAAAGGTCTCTGTGATAAAATTATTTTTATTTATTGAAATGTGTTATTGAAATCCCAAATTTCATCCAATTGTAAAAGGTACAAATTTGCAAACCATTTTAATCCTGAGCACGAGTTAGTGTCTCCAATCTGCCCAATGTTTTTTTGGAGTTATGAAGAAACCAGAGAACCCAGAGGAAACCCACATGGACATGAGGAGAACAGGCACAGGAGAGCCTGAGCTCAGGACTGAACCAGGATTCCTATTCCTGTGAGGCGGTGTTAAAATCCCCAAAGACTTGTGTCTGTTTAGTATAGATTATTTATTTACATCATTGGAGCTGGTGCTAATAATTCCCTTAGCTGTGATTAACAATTCCATAAGCTATACTCTGTATTAAAAATATAGTTTCATCCTTTCTAATTAATAAGATAAATATAAGGTGAKGTCTCAGCTCTGTTTTCTAATACAGGTTTGCAACTAAAAGGATCGCCACAGTGTTTGTTGTTTTATCACTAAGAGCATTCTTTATAATTAATTACGCTGCAAGCAACTCTTAAAGTATTACCTTTACACTCGCCTCTTCTGATGACCGTTCAGCCTTACTTCACTTCCCGACTTGTTTCAGGGCCATCACTCTTTTGACCTTGTGTACAGTATGGCTCAGTCCTGATCTAATTGTCATTCACTAATCCTCTTCTTCAGGCCAATCCTATTCACTCTGGTAATAGGCTGCACCGAGACCTTTGACCTGTGAGAGTCAGAAGTAATGTCATGTCACTTGGCAGGGTTACGATTACGATATAGTTGTAATTTACCAAACATGCAAACGTTGCTAGTTACGAAGGAGGAGATGGGTTGTGCTTTTCGTTAACATTCTGTAGAGAGTGTAAAGTTTCCACTTACTCATATGTAGAGACAACTTGTACAAATAGCCTTTCGCTTTCACTCTTTATGACCGGTCATTACAACTACTGATTGGTCACAATGACCCATCGGCATTGCTAYAAGTGGAACGAATAGCAGGCAAAAACAAAATTATGTATAATATAAGTTTTCATTCTTGCCATCCACATTTAACAAATGTGTTGTTTTGGCTCATCAGCGCCTACAACTGTCAGAATATATAAATGCACAAGAACAAGTGTATGTTTAGGTGGTGGCTCAGTTGTAGGCTCCTCGTCTGGCCCCGGTTCCCAGTGTCCCAGCTAATGCGCCACACCGAGCCGCTGGGGTTGCAGGACGCCCTTTAATGCTGCTCACAAACATGGATAATGGGAGCAGCCATGAGAACAACTTTGTAGATTCTTGCAGCTTGAGTGACAGATCGAATTTCCCCTACAGTAGGTAGTGCATTGATGCTTCAGCTGGCTTCGCTAAACATCATCAGCAATGATTAAGGAGGAGCAGGTGTATTAAATACAAACATGGCTATAAATAGCATAAGCACACTTTGTTCAAACAAAGTATAAGTACATGAAAAGACGGGGGAACGGGAAAAAAACGTAAAGACTTAAGTTTACTAAAAGTAGGTGAGACATCTAATATAGGTCTGTGATAATGACCTTACATACACTGTACTGCATCAAGCACATGGATGCCAGGCATACAGTACATGGGTCGTCCCCAAACGTCTGCCAAGACAAACTTCTATAATTGTYTAGAATGCCTTTGTATGCTGTTGCAGTACAGTTTACCTTCATTAAAGCTGAGGAGCCCAAACCTGTTCCAGCATGACGGTGTTCTCTGACGAGTGGAGTGATAAAACTTGTGTTTTCTGCCACAGAGCTGTGATTTTAAGCCCACTGAACACCTTTAGGATRAACTGAAACGCTGCCTGCACCCCAGGCCTCCACAGCCAGCATCAGTGCCTGACCTTACTAATGCTCTTTWGGTTGAATGAGCACAAATCCCAGAGCAATGTTCCAAATAGGATTTCAAATTAGAATGGGATGTTCAACAAGAACATATGGGGCTCATAGTCAAGTGTCCACATGCTTTTATCTCCATGAGCGCAGAAGCTTGCAGAATTTTGACCATTTTTGACCATGTGTAATAAAATTTCATGACAATTTCAGAACTAATGGAAGATTATTAGAAGTCTATTTAGAAATAATCGACTTCGGAACAGCTTGACATGACAGTCACAAACTGAGTCATGTAATGTGTGTGTGTTAACAGAGTTCTCCCAGATGCTGTCAACATGATGTGTCTTGTTTGTGGAAGCCAGTTAACCATCATCTCTCCAAAATGTTTACCATAACTTCAGTGTTATTTGTTTAAAAAAAAAATTTTTTTTTTTAAATTGTTTATGTTTGCTACAAAACACGGAGGAAAAACCAGTAATGCCAGTGGTGTATTATGGACAGTAAATGTTGTCAATTAGTTTACTTGCATCTTTCTCATTGTGCCTCCAAAATATAATTCACTGCTTGAATTATTCAATGGTTTAAAGGTTAAGCTCGACTTTTAGCTCTCGACTTCAATTTAATTTTAGACGTCACTGCTCACATTCTCTTAAATGAGTATCTTAAACCTGTGTGTGCCTCTCACACTTTCAGGAAAGTGTGTAAATTCATACAGAGAGTGCATGGGCGGGGTGAGGGGGAGGAATGAGGGGTATGGTGGGTGTATGTGCATGTATGGGTGTGCGTGTGTCTGTCTGTGTGTGTATATGTGTGTGTGTGTGTGAGTGTGAGGGAGAGAGACTACAGCCCAGAGCTGCATTTATGACTGTGCTCGCAGTAGGGAGTCTTTAGCACTGTTTACTCAGCCTTAACATGAAAAAGAGGCTTCTCAGTGCGAAGAGGTCCGATTTTTACCTGGAAGGAAACAGTAATCCAGTAATCCAGTAAAATCCAAGGTTTATCCTTTATAATTAGGTCGCCGAGTCAAACGATGTGGTGAATTCTGAAGTGGTGAGATGTTGTAGGAACATCTCTCTGGTCTTTTGATTGAAGGCCTCTTTAAGATCTTTATTTTAATTAATATAAACATTATTAATGAAGTAACGTTAAATATCAAAATAGAATAACTGGCTCAGGTCAGGACTAGATATACAAAAGCACAAGTAACGTTTTTTCCTAAGCAGTTGGGGAATCGAAGCAGCAGGGTARAATCAGTGCAAGCTTCAGGAGCCGATCTAATTTCGAGTTTTCATCTAAAAAAATGATGATAATGGCAACTTTAAAATGCATAATCTCTTTTAAAATCAGGTTGTACAGAACACGTTTTAATTAGTGCTGTAATTGTTTAGCAGACCGGCTAAAGTTTCCAAGGAACTACACTAGACTTTTTTTTTTTTAACAGCCTGAAACCATTTAACATAAAAAGAAAAATCCACAGTGCTTCACATGAATTTATTTGAACAAAATCTGTTAATATATTAGGATTATTATATATTATTTAAATGTACAATCATACTGTATTCTGGAGCCATTCATAGTTTTTTTTTTAAATGTATTTCACAAAATCTTTAAATCTTAAATCACAATATTCAAGTTTAATAAAATTTGACATTATTTAAAGGTCCCATATTTTACTATTTAATTAACACAGGTCTCAGAGCTCCCCCAAAGTGTATTTGGTAATGCATCGGCTGAAATAACCCTCAGATAATGCATTTTTTTCCTACCTAAAACTTCTGATTTCACTCCTCTTCGAAATACTCCATTTTAGTTTCTATGTAAATGAAATGAGCTGCTCCATAGCCACACCCCACTGAGTAACAAACCAGAGGAGGGGCTCTTCTTACTATGTATGATGTCACGACATGTGAAAAAATCTAATTGGCTTGTTTAAGCTCTGGCCATCAAAAATAATGCAAGAAAAATGTTTCTTGCATTATTTTTGTTTTTTTGCACACTGCAGACCAATATGAATGTCGAAACATGACTGAAAAGTTAATTTTRCATAATACAGTAGGTTCCCTTTAAAGCGCCTTTTGAATTAAATCCATTCAATTTATTCAAATTGTTTAATATTCATAAATGGTCACTAATAAATATAACTTGGTTAAAAAAAATGTAGACAGATGCCTGAGTGTCCCCAGATACTGTACTGATAATTGATAATGATATTCTTCTGTCAAGGAGGGAGCATTTTAAGTGAATTCCATCTCTTGTCCGTCTCTCATCCTGCTCGTTTGTGTGACAGCATCAGCTGTGAGGAGGAACCTAAAAATTCCTAATAAAGACAGTATTAAAGCGCATGCTAAGTATATGTCAGCAACAGTGAAGCAATAGCACTGTAGCCATTAAAGCAGTACACTAGCATCTCTCAATCAAATCTGGAGGCAGTCTGTTTGTAGCGTATGGGTGATGACCACAAACAGGAAATTTGACACATTTTTTTCTCTGTACTGAGAAAAGAAAAAAAATATCGATCCACATCTGTTGCCTCAAATCTCACGCAATGGATGTACGAGGGCAGTCGTTAATAAATGTTTAAACATACAGTATTGTATTTTGTATTATGACATATATAACAGATGGAGTCTTATATGGTACCAAAGCTGGTCTTATGAAGTTTTATGCAACTTTCCAATGCTGGAGCCATCCTGGGGGAAAAAAAAAACTAATTTATCCAGTTGTGATGAGAAGCACACTGCAGCAGTATGTTTGTAATGCAAAAAAAAAATCAGGGTTTTTCTTTCCTCTATACAGTCAACCATGTCATGATAATTGCGAGTGTGCTACAGATGTGCTGGAGATTAAGCTTGAAAATGCTGGAGGATTACTGTAAATTCTTACAGTATGAGTGTTATAGCGGAGTTATATACAAGTCGGGCAATAAATCTATAAGAGGCATCAGAGGAGGCTCCAAGAAATTCCTCAAGAAAGGCAAGTCCAACAAAAAAAAGTGTAACAATATATTTAGTATGTTAGTGTTTAGTGTGATTAGTGTATTTTATTAGTGTGTTTTTTTTAGACTAATAAAATACACTAATTATTTTAAGTTGAATACATAGCATCTCGCTATATAAAATTTAAAAGAGAGGCGTTCGAGTCAAAACAGGATTTTGATTGTCTACCATCAAATAGAAAGTTTTCTCAGTACGCCAGAACCATGATCAGTCGGCTTCTTCACATCTGAAACGCAGACCTCCCAGGCACTCCCATATACTCTGGCCGACGAGAAACTTAATGTCCCAAATGTTAAAATGGCTTGGCGTGAGCTCAGGACCGTTCGTGGATGTGGCAGTATCTCTCAGCGTAGTTCTCGTAATGTGCAAGTGGTATTGGTGAATGATTGTGTGTACAGTTCCCACAGACAGGTATGTCCCTTCGATTTGCAAAGATTTTATGTTTCACTGGCAGAATGTACACAATAACGACTGCAGTGGGCCACTTCAGAGACGTACAGCCTTCTTTTCACTGTGGTTAAGAGTCTCATCCCCGCACTATGCTCGAGGACTTCTGTAAATGTCAATCAGTTTTCATTCATGAGAAATTTCATCACTAATCTCGGTTTGACTCGAACGCCTTTCGCATTTGTTATTTTTTTTTGTTTGGTAATCTTCGTCAGATGGTGATGTTCATGTAAATCGGCTCTTAATGGACTTGTCTTAGTGGGTGTTAAAGTGCTGCTGCTGTTGTTGTGAGTTTAATAACTCGGCTTTATCGGTGCTTCCTTTTCGTATGGCTTAATCCTGACATCTGTTTCAGCTCCAGAGACGCGACCGAGACAGACAGAGACCAACGAGGGCACATTAGTGGAAATGTAATTGGAAAGAGCCAGAATATTTTTTGCTTTATTCTAAACACACGGAAAAGTCACCGGCTCGGGTCAGCGTGACTGTGTGTTCCATCATGAGCTCAGTCTCTTGTGTTAGAGAAAAGCTTTTTTGTGTGCCGCACTAATAAAAGGTTATACAGCAGTTAAACCGTGTTGTATTATGCCGAGCTAATTAGATATGCAGGTGTTCTTTATTTAATTTTGGAAAATGTGTAAATAATGTGGAATTTCTGAAGGCTGTGAGAATGTAATTACACTTTTTCCCGCCTTCCAAATTAAGCCCAGATGTTTTTCATCTTTGTTGAGCATTGCTTTGTCATTCGCCACTTATAGTGGAAAACACTCGCACTATGCCTAATTAGTCAGTGAGGTCTAGCATGAAGCTGCCATGCAGCATTTACTGTATAATGAATCAAAGTAAAAAAAAAAAAAAAGTATGATTTATGACTAAGAAGAGAGTCACTCTATTCAGTCATGTCTCACTGATGTCCTGTCATGCCAACCTTATATGCGTTCTGCTCCTGAGAAAGTGTGTCGTTTTCTTACCAGATTATTAGGTATAGTGAACTTCCATTCCTCTGTTCATCGAGGAACATCTGTAATCCAGCTAGGGATCGTGGTGGCCTCCGATTAACATTCACACACTACAGGCAACCTGGGAATGCCAGTTAGAATAATCTTCATGTCTTTGGACTGTGGGAGGAAACCGGCGTACCCAGAGGAAACCCACCAAGCACGTACACAAACCCAGAGTTGCGACTCGAACCCTGCAAGCGCAAGGCGACAGTGCTAACCACTAAGCCACCAGAAGTGAACTTGTCACTCATAAACACAGCTCCCGCCTTAACAAATGTCTGTCTTATTGTCTGGAGATTTAACAGTCTCTGTCTCTTACGTGTCTCTAATGTGCACAGCGATAGAACATAATTCAGCATATGATCATATGAGATAGACAATTTCCCACTGCAGTCCTCTGTCAATCATTTGACAGTCCTCTGTCAAAAAGGTGTTTGTTATCTCTGTGTATGGAGCTGTAGGGAACTGGACCAGCCGAACGYWTGTTTGGTCCAGAATTGGTCTTTATGTTGAGTGAACGTAATGATGTGTAAAATGTTGTTTTATATATAGTCTAATAGTTGGCTGCACGGTTGGTGTAGTGGTTATCATTTTAACCTCACACCTTCAGGGTCGTTGGTTCAATTCCCGCCCCCTGTCTGTATGTGTGTGTGGCGTTTGCACGCTCTCCACGTGCTCCGGGTTCCTCTAGCAGTCCGAGGACATGCAGATTAGGCAGTTTTTTTTCCATTTTCAAACTCTTAAGCGATTAAAAATGATAGCGCCATTTCTTTAAGCAATAAATGAGGCTATGGAATTTTTTTTAACTAGCGTATAAAAATAGTGTGTAAAGTGATAATAGATTAGAAGACTTTTTTACGCTCACCAGCCGATCAGAAACAAGATCAGATTTACTGTAGATGAAGCAACAGAATCCTGTATTGTGCTCAGTAAAGAATTGAGAGAAGCGATCCGTCTTTTATATCGAATTGATTAACTGTAAAATTAACTTGCATGGATATGCAATGGATAATATAGCAAATATAACGCTATGTTAAATTAGCAGTCAAGTTTGTGACCTAGTTAATAATCTTGATTTGATGTACAGCGTTTTTCTCTCTGCAATAGTAGATGCACATATAGTCTTTTTGTTCTTCCTCTTCCTGTACCTAAATAATATTTTAGCAAGGTGGTCATGCACACACGCACACACACACACACACAAACAAACCTTTATACATGTGGTAGAAGCACACACTGTGAACTAAAGTTTCAGCAAACTGCATTTGCATTTGCCAATTTCTTTAAGTTGCACCTGCTAAGGGCCAGATATACGTTTTAAATTATAACTTAACATTGAAATGATGCTACTCGCTACACGCATTACATTTTCAGCTAGCATGCGCTATTAGAAGGACGCGATGGCTTCATGTCTCTCCGAGGACGCACGCCTGGTCCCAGACCGGTACTGGTGAGTGAAGTGAGGCTGGGACTAAATTGGACCCTCAGCGTGTATAGTTCCTGTACCATAACTAAACTCTCGAAACAGTTTGCATTTTCTCCTAAATGCCTCTTTCTGTAGCTCTAATCCTGCAGTTAGTTCAGTGTGCCAACTCATACTGGTGCAGAATTTAGAGCGCTCGTCCATTTTTAGAAAAAGCATAGCCACTTCATAGCGATGGTTAACTGTGGTTAATTCAGCAAACAGTCGTCAGTGTGCTCAAGCATGCTGCATCCATTTTTCCCCCAAAAGCCCACGAGTGTGTTTATGAGCCGAATGTGTATGAGATTACACCTCCCTCGTGTAGCTGTGTAAATAAACCACGCTGCAAGAAATAAAACTTAATCGACCCTAGAATGCTGATATGCCAAGGAATGGGATGTAATCAGGAAGTGTGGCTTTTGATAAGCTCATTGTAGGTGTATTGGATCAAATTTGTTTAAAGAAAGTGCTATTTGAATGACACAATTCGTTTTTTTTTTTTTTTTTGGTTTCATTTCCTTCCCATGTGGCTCATCTGATGTACATGATGTACGTGAGGATTTTTTCATCTTACTCAGAAAAATGCAGATGGTAGATTCAGTCACAGCTTTGCACTTTGTATATTAGCCCTACATACATGACACCTTTTTTTTTTTGGGTGGCAATTTTTTTTCTCGTGCCTCCTGAGAAGAGTGCGCAGATTCTAAAGTAGGCGAAACAACAACTATTTATCACGAAAGGTCCAAGACAGAGCCTTTCTGCATGTAGACCGGTTGCTGTTGCTTCATCTGCTGTCAGTCACATCAACACTGGCTAATCGTAAATATGAGCGTTCTTGTACCGTAAATGAAAGGGGCCAGTGAGCGCCTTCCACTCAGTGTGTTCAGCTGCTCAGTATTGTAACAGGACGAGTTGGATTTTGAAGGTACAGGAAAGATTTCACCCTTCCCAGATATGGAAAAATAAGTTACGATACATGTAAGATGAAATTCCAGTGCATTTATGTGTCAAAATCATAATGTGCGTCCTAAAATGGCGATATCTGATAATMCTTCATCTCAGATGAATCTCAACCTAATCCTACTGTAAAACTAGCAGGCACATGTTAAACCTTTATCATGGAGATACTCATTCCCAGATCAGAACACTTCTGAGCTTATTAACAGATTGTGAAGCACATGCTTCTGAGGGTTTTTTTTTTTTTTCCACTAAATGACAGCATGCGAGGTGTGAATTACGCTTATGGCAGTGGTTGCTTTTCACACAGTGGCAGGAATTCACACACAGCCTGAATACGTGCATACTTTTACTTGTGATAATATAAACTATAACATTTCAAGTATACACTGAAAATCTGGAATCCTCAAAGCCCGAAATATTAATTTGTAAAAAATTCTATTGTTTTATCCGAGATTTATTCAGCCATGGTGTGCTTGGAGTCTGAAGTTTGCTGCTTCTCTTTTCCACTGAAACCTATGTAGCTCTAAATTGAGAGAAGAATACCACTGTGCAAAATGCATGTTTGGTCTAAAACATCACAAGCGTGCCTTTTTTATGAAGACGGTGTTAGAAAAATTGCAACGTAGGTCTGTTTTAAACTGCATATTTTTAAAATTCTCTCTCTCTCTCTCTCTCTCTCTCTCTCTCTATATATATATATATAGTCACTTCTAACAAATAGGTCTGCCTTCCAACTTAACTTTTGTAAAAGCAAACTTAGTGCTGAGAAAGAAAGTAATTCATAATCAACATGATATCTTTTACATTTTGTTGTGTTACAGCTTAAAACTGAAATGGACTTTATAGCCTTCTAGCCTTTATAGAGGAATTACAATAAAACCCCACTTGACTTAACTTGAAAAACAGTTGTGGTTACAAAAGTATTTGCCCCCATTGCTGTAAACCTCTGAATKATTTCTGGTGCAACCAGCTGCCCTCAGAAGTCAAGTTCACCTGTGTGTAATGAAAAAGGCGTATGGTTTGAATACATGCCGATCAGCCATAACAATAAAATCAATTGCCTAATATTGTGTAGGTTCATATTGTCTAAATCTAAACCATCAAGCCCTGGACTCAAGACCTCAGAGGTGTGCTCTGGTATCTGGCACCCAGGTGTTAGCAGCAGATCCTCATCAGTCCTGTAAGTTGCAATGTGGGGCATTCATGAATTAGACTTGTTAGATCTGAGGAATTTGCAGACTAAGTCAACTTCAAACTCTTTGTCATGTTCCTAAAACCATTCCTAAATAATTTTGTAGTACGGCACTATTACTAACCAAGACTATGGCATGGATTTAACTCTGACGAAAGTCAGTGACCATGTTAGGATGAGCTTAGCTAAAGAAGCAACCAAGGGGTGAAGGGAAGCACTTAACATGATGCTCTCAGTCTACTGTATATCAATAAAATATATTGCATCATACTTCAATATTTGTAGTTATTTTTATGTAGATTTGCAAAGTATAATCCTGATCAAGTAAAGTTCAGTCCAGTTTGCAACACTACAAAATATGGAACAGTTCAGAGTTGAATAATTATGAGTATAAAATAAGCTATAAATGGGGCAATTTATTATTTTACAACTAGATGAGTTTAAACCCCAGTGTGTGATGATTTGGCGCACAGTGTGTGTGTGTGTGTGTGTGTGTGTGTGTGTGTGTGAGAAACTAAAAGTTAAAAGTATTTATTGTAAGTATTTACTTACTAAAAGTATTTATTTGTCAGATTCATTATCTGTAAACTCTACTGAAAAAAAATATTTTAAAAAAGTTTGAGAAGAACTTTGAGTACATTTGGAATGAGTATTGTAAGAAATTGCGTACGTTTTACATGAACAAGAGTATGAACTTTACAGTTTGATATACAGAGCAGTAATCAAATTATTCCTAATTTTAAAATYCTACATTTTAAAAAGAGTTGTTCTCATTTAACCTACTATGCGCTCCTTGCCTCCTCACTGCTCGAGACATACCACAATAATATTTTACATTATTCTACAAAACGGCGTCTGAATCCATAGCGTACATGTGTGAATATGCTAATGAATCTCTCTATTCTGTTTCAGCCACACCCCGTCATACTTAACCACACTTGGCTGTCCTGTTTAATGGCATCTCATCTGTTGCCCTGGTAACGGAGGAGATGAGAGGGAAGGTGTGAAAACGGTTGAGACAGAAGCCGCTGTTGCTCACTCTAACGCGCCCGAGATGCGATCGTCTCTCACGGTTCGGTTTCAGACCACCGACCGAAAAAACATTCGTCAGGCGCCAAGTGTTAAAACTTCCAAATATAACCCACTGTTTTCATCTGACATTTTCAATTACATTCAGAGCGCAGTAAATTCCTGCAGCTCCTGCTGACTCTCAGAACAGTAATTACTGTGGAACAATGGAGCGTCTGCAGGACTCAGTGTGTGGGATGTTGCTGGTTTTTTAGTTGAGGTTGAACGAGTTGAGTGGAAAATGACATATTACATTGTAGGCACTCTTGGCTTGAGCCGCTGATTATGCAAGTATTGCTCATTGTTGGACGAACTTGCCGTCCTCATTGAAGGCTGCTATTGTAAACCATGGTTTGGTTTTCACACCGCGTAGGAGGTTGAGGAACCGTAAACTTTCACGCACAAAGCCCATCTCTTCATTTTGCTTTGATAAGGAAGTTCGGTTTGTCTTTCTGCTCCTTAGTTAATAAGTCTTTTGGAGCTGTTCCATTCACAGGCCTGGCCTGCGCCAAAGCTCTGTGATGTACCTGGTTATTATACAACATCACGGTGTATGATAAGCTACTGTACATGCATTGTCTATAAGGTCATACATATAGAGGCTTCATGATCTAAAGATGGCTTACGTAAGGAAAGTTATGCTTATTAGGTGTTGGACACATTACACTCATGCATAAGTCAATGTTCTGGGAAGGACGTTCAGATCGTGCAAATTGCCTGAGCAAAGTTCACTCCGCTGCATGATGTTTTGAGTAGAAGAGGTCAAAGCGTGGTCCGAAGTAAGTGCTTACTGCCAAAGGGAAAATTAAAAAATTTAAACTAAAAAGGCCATTGTGCTTCATATGGCTAGGAATAAGAATAGACATCTAATCAGAGTCTAGCATGTTGCCAATGTACAGTACAGTAGGTCACGGTTTTCCCATACTGTAGTTGTCACTGTTTTTGCTCTTCTTTTCACTTAATGTTGTAGGAGTTTTATCATCCTGTTCTGATGATACTCCTGATTTGTTCCCGCGTTTGTGTTTTGTGTGTTTACATTTTGATAAATCTTCATTGTCTGTTCTCATGGCATCCGTGACCTCGAACTATGACAATACTGTATATTGCTGCTAGCGTAAGATACTCTGATTTGTAATTATTAATTTCCATATCATTCACTGCAAATTTGCCTCTCAATATCAATATCACACTTAACTCAACTCTGAGTGTGATCTTGGGATATTATTAAATCACTTATTAATTTCCCCTTCACGACGGATCAGCAAGGGATTTTTCTTACAACGTTTACAACAATTTGGCCCCACTGGAAACCATATATTTGTATGATTTGATGTGCAAAAGTGTTAAGACCCCCCCCCACCCCTTCCCCCGTTTCTTCATATTTTGCTTCCAAAGAGTCAGACTGTTTGTACTTTTTGTGTAGGCTTGAGAAATAGTTCTCCAGGCGTCTTAAAGAACTTTTATTTTATTTTCAGTCCAGTTCCTGAGTTCCAGTTTCAGAGGAATATTTTTGTTTGTTAAGCCACACAGTAACTGCTGAATCATTCAAGCATAAAACGCATCAAACTTAAGGCATGAACTCCATGAGAAACAGGTGCAGATGATGACAGATGATCAGGCCGGTGATTAGTACACTGGTGATGCTGAATGCTGAGTGGTTGGAACAGATGAGAGGGGAAATGAGGTTGTTGCTGAGGTTGTTACATAAGCAACCAATTTATAAATTGTATCTTTTCAGTCTGCTACATTAAAACATTAGTTCCCATTACTTTAATTTAATCTACATCATTTAATAAGAGGTGGATCAAGACTTTTGCACTTTAGATTTACAAAGCATTTATTTCAGTTGATAGTTTTTCTCTATTTTACGCAGGGTTGGATACAACCAATGAAAAGTTTCCTCCCTCTAATGACAAGCTAGCTGACAAAACGTCCACAACCAGATTACATACCAGTATCTCCAGATATTCTTTGAAGACCAAGGTGGCGAGAATGGGGCGTAAGAAGATCCAGATCACCCGCATCGTCGATGAGCGAAACAGACAGGTGAGCTACTAATGTTTACAATGAACAACCCTGGTGTGGTTAAGTTAACACCAAGATCAAAGAAAAAACTTGTTTTTTATTGGCTGGCTAGTTTTATGTGTAATTTACATCATAAAGTGTTGTGGCTTGTTTTTATATTCTGCTGCTAAAAAATTATATATATGATATATTATATTAAGAATTATATTACTCAGACATAAGTTCAGAAGTTTGCATCTTTCCTATATACGGGATATAATTTTATTCACTTGTATGTTAATTTTTGCTTTTAGTGCCTCCCAGTATCTTGCTTTCTTAGAATATTTTATTAATTATGCTTATGTTTTTTTGACTAGGTGCATTTTCTAGTTTGCAGATTTACCTTTTTTTTCTTAAATAAAAAATACAGATAATTCCCATAACTGTAAATATGACTATATGAATGTATACATGTGCCAGAGTACTGTATGTGCTTCGAGGATACAGTGCACATTCCTGATTTGCAGTTTTTTAACCAGAAGCAAAGAACTAGCTGTTTCATGCTGTCTTACCTGTAAATCATGACTGGGCATTTACTCATTAAAAAATGTAAAGTAAACTTTACAGTTACAGCATTACAGCTCCCTGCATATACCGAGTTTGATGGACACTTCAGAGATGCTTTGGGAAATACTAACTGAGGAATCTAATCTGAATATCACCGTGTACGGATATGTTAGGCTCTTGTTCACTAACCCCTCTTTTTTCCCCTGGCTGCTACGAAGCGAGTATGAGGCAGACTGATTCTGTGGCACTGGGAGGAGGCTCACCCACACACACACTGCACCTCTTGTCCTGGGTCTCACTGGACCTGCTGTCCCTGTGCTGTGGTTGGAGTAATTAGAGGAACGAACGGCTCCATATCTCTCATTAGCCGTCAGAGTCAGCCTGACGAGGCATATACCCTCTCTCTCTCTCTCTCTCTCTCTCTCGCTCTCTCTCTCTCTCTCTCTCTCTAACCCCTGATGGCCATCACTCAAAATGAAGCCGCAGAACCAAGCTGGAATTCACCCAAGCTGCCTTGTGCTCTAAATATAAATCCTCACGCCAGCACAACAAACCCTATCTTGTCTGGAAGAGCACAAGTTTGGTTTATTATGTGCTTGATATACACTGCGCCCTTTTTAGACATGAAGCACCTCCCAGACCAGGCGTCTAAATATCCCACTCACTCACTTACTGACTCTCACACACTCATACACTTAGTCAACCATTCAGTCTCTTCCTCGTTCGCTTAACTATTTACTCACTCACTGACTCACTCTCTCACTCAAATGATTGACTCACCCATTCACTCACTCATCCACCAATCACTCACTCACTCACTCAAACCATTACTTCCTCACTCAACCATTTATTCACTCATTCAGTTGCCCATTCAAGCATTCACCCCCTCACTCATCCACCTTTCACTYACTCAACTATTCACTCACTCCGTCAAGCAACCACTCACTCTGGGATTCATTCAATCGCTTTATTCACACAATGACTAATTTTCTCACTAATATTCTTTCACTTATCCTCCAACTCACTCACTCATCCTAGCCATTCACTCACTCACCTGCTTACCCATCCATGCACTCAAAACTCACACACTTAGTCAACCATAGACTTATTCACTCACTTACTCGTCTGGTCCCACTCCCTCTCTCACCTCATGTGCATATTTGTTCAATCACATACTCTCAGTCAGTCACTCACTCACCTACTTATTCACAAACTTCTCCTCTCCCTCACTTGTTTACTCACACAATCAATCAATCAATCAGTCACCCATTCCACTTACTGAATCACTGCTGATCCCAGTACGACCATAAGATGTTGTTTTTATGTAGGCTTATACATTTTACTGAGTTACCTACTTCAGTTTTGAGCATAAGACCTTTTCTCGTCTGAGGATTTACTGCCCTCATTAACCGTATGCCTACAGCCAGAAGAGTATCTCACATTATAGATGGCTAGAAGTAGAGACATGTCCTTTTTGTGTCCAAAGGCTGTTCATTTGACATGAAATTAATAACATTCATGAATATTATATGATTTCATTCCACTCTCACGTCTCTGTTGTCTCAGAAGGATTTTTAAGAAAGAAAGACAAAGAAAAAAATGTATACTGTATATACTGTGTATATATGTATACATATATACATATATATATATAATATATTGTAAGCGTAACAAATCAGATATTTGACTATATTTATTTGTATGTGATAGCGTTTATTTTAGTTACGTTTTGTGACTACCTAATTAACGGGACAGTCAGTAATAATAGTAACACTGTTACTTATGATTAGACACTTTACAATTAAACACTTTTAATTACGTTGAATTCTCTTTTTGAGAAGCATAAACTGTGCATATATATATATACGCACACATCAGAGAATGGTATATTAGATACAGCTCATACAGCATAATATATATTTTACAGTCTTTTTTTTCCAATGCATCTTTTTTATTTAATTACCTAAGGCTTTTTCATATCTGACCCAAACACAGTGCGGTAAATTATCAATAAGCGCTTGCTGTTAAAAGCAGAACAATGTTCATATTTGAACAAAGACATTCATCATATCTAGAAATATTGAGGTCAGTCAAGCCAGACCTGTGTTCTTCAGCCGAGTGGTGGAGTTAAACAAAGGGGAATAAACAGCAGCGGGGTGCTCCGTAAAAAGTGCTGCTTCAGATCAGTGGCACTGTGCCTTTGTTATTGATATAATTTAACATTTGCATGCATGCTAGTTGGCAGCTAGGGCTTGTCTATATGCGACTTATTGATATTTATAGTTGACTCGCTCACACATATTGACACTTGCAGCCTTGTGGAGTAAGTGCATATAAATAATGTCATAGTACAGACGAGTAACACAGCCCTGATAGACAATATTTTTGGTCAACATGCTGTATTTAATATCCCATATTATTCTCCATGGAAATTACCCCAAAATGTTCATCCCTCTGCAACCTTACACTCAGCAGGCCACAAAGTGCTGACAGCAAAGTCAAGCGTCACTGAAGTGTTATGAAATGCTGAGCGCAGGGATTCATAACAAGCTAAACTGCACGGCTAGAGAAAGGCCAAAAAAGTGCTTTCCTCTCTAAATCGTGCATTTGTAAAGTAATGACGTGGACCTGTCTTTCGCGATGAATTTGATGGCGCCAGCCCGGCGCAGATGATAGCGCTCGCGCAGCGCCGTGCCGTCCCCGCCTCGGCACTGAAGTGGTGGCAGGTTTAGCCTTCCTCAGGGAGGGGTGATAATTGGCATGGAACATGACGAGATCTGGCAACCCTGACAGCTGTGCTCTGTCACACTGGCGCGAACAGAAGACGTGGAACTGGGTTCTCGTGACTCTCTTAATGAGGCCATTACACACTTATTATCTCCAAGGGCAGGACGCTGCAGCATGAACACGAATTCTCGAGTCTCGAACAAGCACTGGGTGTGCCTGTGTAACTGCGGTGGTGTTGAACATCAGGACATGTCTATTTTACAACTAGGGTTTAAAAGTAACAGTTTGGCCAAAAAACGAGTATTATCTAAAATCTTTCTTTAACCCGTAACAATTCAGGCACTAAAAACGTGAACCACTATGGCTTACACATTGCTTTTAATAATGAGGTTCAATTACTGTAATAGAGCTCTTGTCAATCTGGTTATTAAACAATAATTCACATTCTTTTTGATCATGATGATTCTTTAGGTGATTTTTAATGGAAAAAAATATTTTCTTTTCATTCTGTTTGTTGGGTGTATTTTGACCAGTGGCACTTCTGAGATTTGAAAATTATTTTTAATTAATCCCTATAGTTTTTCCTAGTTTACAATAGCTAGCTCTTATTGCTATGTTATTGCAAGTTTATAATTCCTGAATTACACTTTATATAGACATCAAATATTACTAATAACACTCTCTTTCTGTTGTGCTCTGCTGTAGGTGACCTTCACCAAGAGGAAGTTTGGACTGATGAAGAAGGCGTACGAGCTGAGTGTGCTGTGCGACTGTGAGATTGCGCTCATTATCTTCAACAGCTCCAATAAGCTCTTTCAGTACGCCAGCACAGACATGGACAAGGTTTTACTCAAGTACACTGAGTACAATGAGCCTCACGAGAGCCGGACCAACTCGGACATCGTCGAGGTGAGTGGCTCAAAGACTCGAAGATGTTTAACACGTTCACTTTTATACAGCATCATCTTCTGACATCGTCATGTTTATACTGTAGCATCAAAGAAGCAGAAGGTTGGCTAAAACACTGAGTCAAACTTTTGGACTCGTGTCCTTTTAAGCCCAAAGCCTTAACATCTGAGCCACCACTATATCTACAATCATCAGTTTCATTGTCTGTAGCTATCAGTGCAAATGAGCTGCTGGCCAACACCCCTTCATGTCCTTTTGTGGAAGTGCATTTTTCTAGCAAATTGGATGAAAGCATTGGAAATGGGATTTCCCTGAAAAGCTATGGCTATGCAAATTATCCCCATTCCTGTATTTTATGACATCATACATGGCAGGAAAATTGAATTGCATGTTTGAGCATATTTATGGACAAAAGTAGGGGGTATGTTTTTTTTGTTCTCATAATTTGTCTGAAGAGAATGTATAAAAATTGCCAAGGGATGTTTTTGCACATTCAGTGGCCTTTAAGCAAAATTGTCTGCTTAAAATGATTAACAATTGCATTTAGTCTGCAATGTTAAGTATATATATTTTTTTACGAGTTTCAAGTTACATAAACATATTAGAATAAAGCAGAAGGAACTGCAATATATGTGGGCTTGCATATTGTTTTTGCTGCTGCTGCAATGTATATTTTCTGCACGGTCTGAACCTCCCATTTAGCCTCGATGCTTCAGTAATTAAAGATCAGTCTGTCAGTCAGACTAGTATCACAACATGGCATTTCTGGCCATCCTGACCTTCACAAGCATTCGCTCCATTTGCTATTAGCAAATTATCCTGTCCATTACCGTTTGTCCTTGCAAGTGAGCCAGTACTCTCTGCGGTTTCTAAACCATTGCTGCTGTTGTTCGATCTAATAAGTGTCACTTACAAGGATGTTTCATTGATCCCTTTTGAAGAAGTAAAACAGTTAATGTTTGGCACCAGCACCCTGTGATCTATAAATGATTAGCATAGGACCCAAGTGTTGTAAAGAGCATGTTAACATCCAGGGGAACATTAGAAGAGTAGTTTGTGTGCCTTTTTTTGTGACCAGTCATAGAGATGGCTGAAATTGGCAGAAATGAACATGTACACAAAGTCAATATGTACTTTTTGTAACACCAGTTGGGACTTGTGACCAAGACGAGCAGACTGCATCCTTTACTGTAAGTCATGTGTTGATGAACACATCAAAAGGAAGTGCTACTAATTGGTGGACTCTAAAAATAAAGTTGTATCGCTATCCAAATTACACACACGGAAACCTGAGCTTCATTCAGCCAAGGGAACTTGGCGTGCAATTTTGGCAGACCCGGCGTGTGTTTGCCCACTGCTAATGGCACGTTTTAAAAAAATAATAATAATCAGAGTTACATATAAAGCCGTTGCAGTTCATCTGTTGCTTTTATTTTCTGTATATTTATTTTAATACGAGTACAGATTCACATGCTTAAAAAGCACACCAAAGCTGATATGATATAACCTTTAGTGAATTGGGTACTGTTAAAAAAATATCTTAGCAAGTAAAAATATCTTGCAGGTAGACTAAGGAATTTAATGATTAATTATTGATTGATTAATTGGTGTTAAGAATTTAACAGATTTAACAGATAATTTAACAGAATTTAACAGCAGATTGAGTTCAAAGTTTGAAAGGAATCAGGTACGATAATGACATCCTGGAAAAGAAGGAGCCAATGTTGAGAGACAACAGTATTGCTGAGTTTTCTGGGAACTGGGCAACCTTTTATAATCTTTGGCTGGAATAATGTATCTTGGGTTGGTAATAAATATTAGGCTAGTTTTAGTCAAAGAAGTTATGTGCATAAATAGTAAAGCTACAATATGAATTGTAGTGCTGATATTATTTGGCCTGTTATAGTCAGATGTAGAAGGTACCTTAATACATTTACTTAATTTCTGTACTTGTGTATCTATGACACATATCTGTGCTTCACTTTTTACTTTTACTCCACTACAAATATCTGTCCTTTTACTTCACTAGATTTTGCATAGCCTTGCGCTACATAACCAAGTGCTGCTTAGTATTTGCAGCTTGAATATTATGGGTAATTGCATGATTTGCCTTCCCTCCATGAAACGCTTAACAATATAGCCATTGTTTGAAATTAAAGCTGAGCCTCAACAGCGATGAAACAGCTCCTTCAAAGGTGAAGGAGAGAAAGGGAGCGAGGTTTATTTAAATAAGAACTATATTATATTATATTATAATAAAATAATTCTAAAAATAATATGAATAGTAATATTTTACCTAAAGTATCTCTGATTTTACTCACAAATTATTGTAGGTTTTTTTTTTTTTTTTTAATCAGAGTGGCCAATTTTATCTTTATTGATCCTGATCCCAGATATCCAACAATTTCTAACATTAATAATTAACCATTTATTGATTGTTAAAGTTTTAAGAAAATGTGTGCAATTTGCAAACTTACTCTTGGCAGGTTTATCTAAAATCTACAAAAATTTGTATTGTGAGATTATGCAACAAATATATGTTAAACAGCTTATTTTATTGGCATATCATTATGCCAAAGCACTGCTGAATTCCCAACTCTGTTCAGTCAGAAGGTGCAGATTCATTTCCTTCATATTTTAAGGCACTGCACAACTCATTGTACAATGTGCTCATTCTAGTAGTATATTGTTTCTATATTAACAATTTACGCATGGAGGCTTACAGCATTCACTTCACATGAATTTATTTAAAAAGTAAGCAGCTAATGATTTGGTGACATTTAATTTAACATTTTTTGGGGGGGGAAATCCCCAGTGTCAGCATTTTGTTTTATTATAAGTAACGCTGTATCTTTGAAGTTAGGACACATAAAAGTTTTTAAGAAAGAGAACTTTGTGGGTTCTTGGTAAGGAGACAAGCTGATTTAAGGTGAGTGAAACAGAAAGATTGGTAAGGGTCACAGACACAGTCACAGAGCGGTATAGATATAGGTGTTGAGAGTGAGAGAAAAAAACATTGCAAGTAAAATTAAGTTGATGATGTTTATAAATAATAGTGCATTTGTAATAAAATGATAAATATGCATGCCACTCTTTTTATATTGCAACTGTTCCTCACTCCTACTGTCCATCAATCCTTTTTCTGCTTTTTTTGTCCCTCCAGGCCCTTAACAAGAAGGAGCACCGTGGCTCTGATAGCCCAGAAGTGGACTCATGCTCGTATGTTCTCACCCCACACACAGAGGAGAAATACCAGAAGATTAATGAAGAGTTTGATAACATGATGCGCAATCATAAAATGGTATGGTGTGTTTAAGAAATCATGTTTCTGTATTAAAAGTTGCACACTTTAATATTTACTTCAATCACATTTAGCTTTGATTACAATGCATAATGCAGTAACCTAGTAACCCAGTGTACAGTAAGTTGCTCTGGAAAATGCCTAAATGTAATGTGGTGGCTAATTCATGTGTGAAAATTATCCTGCATGCTTCACAATTTGGGTCCTGAAATATCCCTATGCGATCAGGAAAGTAAAATCCTTCGATGTGATACCCTGGTCATTCAGTACATTCTGGTCATCAGCTGTTTTCATTTTATTGCCACATAACGTTGCTGAAATAGCCACAGATCATAACACTGCATCCAGAGGCTTGTACTATGCATGATGCTCTGGAACAGGGTACAGTAAATCTGTCTGTATGATGTTTTTCCATTGCTCCAAAGTCCAATCTTTATTTTGTCTAGCAAGTTGAAGTTTTACAATTAGTCTCACAAAAAAAGTTCTTTTTTATGGCATTTGGCAGACACCCTTACCCTTACGTTTTTTTTCTCATTATATATCTGAGAGGTTGAGCATTGCTCAAAGACCCAACAGAAGCAACTTGATGGTGCTGGGGATAGAACCTGAGACCTTCTGATATTAGTTCATTGCCTACTACTACTACTACTGCTAGCCATGCCCCTTTTTAATGGTCACACAGCTGTTTAATCCCAGTGTTGTGAGTGTTCATTACACTTTCTGTGTGAAAACACATTTTTATATGAACATTTAGCTATAAAACACAGCTGTGATTTCTACTGTTCTACTGTTAATTGTTTAAGTTGTCTTGTGTTTATTTTCTAACCACATTTCTTCCATGAAGCTCGTGGTTTAGCACTATCCTTTCAGGTTTTGATAATTTGTTGGACAGTTCTTAACCTAATTTTAATCCGACTTGCTTGATGCAGGCCAATAATATGACCCTTTTGAAAAGGCAACTTTTTATTTGGCCAGGCACTGTTTTTTTTGTTTGTTTTTTTGCACAATTCAGTTACATGGACTATAAAAGATTTTATGAATCAATAAATGGTAGAAGCATTGTTGAATCTTTCCAGTAGATCCAGTTGCAAGGCAGATCACAGGTTTATATTAATTCCCTCATTCTAATATGTTATAGTTTCTAGAGTAACAACTTACACACCCAACTTACAAAGCAGCACTCCACATAATCTAAGCCTAATAAAAAAATAAAAGGTTCACAATAAAAAATAATAATAAAAAAAAAAACACAAAATTGTTGGTGAGGAAACTTTATGTAAAGAGATGTTTAATTAACATTTTTAAAGAGGGCTCCAGAAAGGCGTCAGGAAGCACAACTAGTACTTTCTAGTTTCACAACAGAACATGTAACAATGAACATGAAAAGATGATCATCTTCCCCCGCCCTGCATGTACTCAACTAGACCGAGAGATACATGGTATTTATACTGAATATGAATAGTTATGTACTCAAACTCAAAATTAAATATTCTAAGATATTATATTAAATATTCTAAGATATTATATGCTGTAAGCTGAAATAATTGAAATTAAACAAAAAAGGCTTGAAATATTTCACTTTCCGTATAATGAATCTAGAATATATATGAAAGTTTCACTTTTTCAATTAAATGAAAAAAAGAAAATAAACTTTTCCACAATATAATATTTTTTACGAGCTACACTGTATGTAATTGTTGACAAATTGCTGTTGTATAAATGAAATAAAATTTTAGGGATGTGCTATAACTGCGCACCCTGCCGTGCTTTATACCTTCCAAATCTTGTTCTAACTGAATTTCTCAATTTGTTCTCCACACCGGTGGTCCGGTAGCCGGCTGTTTTGTCTCAGCAGAGCTTTTCCATGCCTCTAGCATTACCAGTCTCTGAGCACGGAGTCCATTCCTACAACAACATGGGCGCTTTGGGTGAGGGCGGCATGCTGTCTCCATCCTCCAGCACACTGCAGAGATCTGTACATGCACGACTCACAGGTCTGCTCCTCATGAGGGAAATTTGGGCTTTGCACATTTCAAATACAGATTTTTATGCTGACAGTTTTGCATGTGGAAACTACGGTTGTAATGTATTCTCTGAGTATAATAAGCCTTAAACTGTGTCGGATTGTTCAGGAGCATAATTCGTACAGAATAAGAAATAGAAAATAGAACAAAATTATCTGTAAAGATAGAGTGAGGGATTTCCCACATTCCTGAACTTTTTGCAACAGCATGCTGAATTGTCCGAAATTAAAATTCTTGACCAAGCTGTCTCAACTACGTAACATCACATGCCTTAAATCACCTACAAATCGGCTCCACGTTACCTATGAAATAGTATGATGTACCTTTGCATTAGAACTCATGACTCTACACTGTCTTAAACTGTCTACAAACTTGCACTATTTACCTACAAAGTACACAATTTGCTATAAATTGCCAAGACTTGACAAGACAAACATAATATTTCTCACTTGTTAACAGTGGCCTAGATACTTAGCAACAGCAGAGGGAGTATAGTATAGTATGCATATACAGTAGTTAAGCGTCCAAGGGCTTCTATCTATTATGACCACTCATGGACATTTTCATTTTCCAATCAGGTTGCTTGGTGGGAACTCATTAGTGTAATATTTTTTAGATACCTACAGTATGACTACAGAAGCTCTGAACCTGCCACACACTTCTGTAATACCCGTCACCAGAGACAATGTAGTATCTATTAAAGCACAGTGTTTAGTGCACAGGGTTGGATTTGCTCCACCCCCATTTGAGAGGCTTTTACGAGCGCTCCATTAATGAACGCTGCAGGAAGTCTGCATGTTTTTTTGTCTTTATGATCCACTATGGAGAGACACAAATCACTTACAAAGTCTACAAACTTGCTCAAACCCACCTTCGAGTACTACGGAGGAGAATTATGGCCACCACAAAAATGCAGAGAAGAAAAGTCAGAACTCAAATAAATAGTTTGTGGTGTCCCTAATCATCTTCCGTAGACTAGCGTATAAACTGCTTTGATTCTTTGTTGTCAAACGCATTTAGAATTTCCGATTGTGGGTGAGAATTTTTAAATAGACGGCTGTGATTTTTTTGGAACTGCGACAGACTCGACTGCTGAACTCAAACTTCTAACTTCCTGATGATCTCCCAGCAATTTCCTATGATCTAAAGATTGTATCTGTCCCGGATTAAATTTGGGTATGGGGGAAATTCCCCTCAAATGATGTATATCTCAGTGCTAAAAACAGAAATCACGGCCATCTTGAAGCTAAACCACTGTAGTTCTCAGCAAAACATTTGTACCTTTTGTTTAATCATTAACTTTTAAGTTAAATTGGCAAATTGATTCTGAGGTTGTTGTTTAACCGCATTTTTTTTTTAACTACTTTTCATAAAAAGTTGTCAGGATATACTCTTCTTGTTTAATTGTGTGATGCAGTTTAAGAAGATGTACAGTATTTTAGATTATAAATGTGCCATTAGACCAAAGCAAGACTTGCTATTTTGTAACTAATGACCTAAATACAGTAATAAGATGCATTTCTTTGGGGGAACACACGAGCCATTTGGTTTTGTGTTAACGATCCTGTTAAATGTGTGTTTTAGCCGGTGTACACACTTCTTCAGACCACACGCCCAATGGTGTGCACTCCTCTTCAATAGGTGAGTTCTTTCTTCCTGTACTTTGCACACTTTTATTCAACTGACTCTAATCCAGTTTTAATTTAAATACTTGAAATGAATACTTGATACGCAAGATGATTACAATGATTTTTTTTTATATTAAGACTTATAAGTTAATGACAAAAAAAGACGGATGAAACTATAGTAAGATTTCACATTTTTGTAGGAAAATTTTAAAGCTGCAGGATTGGGCCACGTTTTCCAGATTGTACATCATCTAAAGAAACATTCAGTATTACTCAACTTGACTTCAGTGTGTTGAGTGTACAGTACAGCTCAACACAGTAGAATTTACATACAGCAGCTTTAATGCTACATCACGGTGGTTGAACTGTAGCACATACACATCGAATACGCTTATACACTGTAAAGTAATTTTAAGAGTCATGTGAATGTCTGAGAAGGAGGAAGGGAGAATGTGAGTGAGAGCGAGAGAGAGTGAACCCAGCAAGCTCGATCCTAATCCCTGTATCTGATAGATGCAGCCAGGATGTGAGATGCCGTTCCCCAGACATTAGAGCAATCTCTTTACACATACTGCTCTTGACTCTCATGGACTCTAAGATTCTAGCAACCCGTCACGCCAACAAAAATGTTTTCTTTTTTTTTTTTTCTTTTTAGATAAAAATTGCTGTATTTTTGTTCCAATTTTATTTATTGTTAAAAATGTTTTACAGACTCACATACTCTAATATTTAATGTGTCACTGTTATTCAGTTGTACACAGTTGTTCACATCAGCTTCTTTCATTAATCAAATCCAGATCCAGGGTGTGAGGTTTGGTCCTGTCTGTGAATAGGTTGTGCCCATCTTCACGCAGGTTTCCTCCAGGTTCTCCAGTTTACACCCAGCAATAAGTGGATTGCTTAGGCTGAAGTGTGAATAAACGTGTGTGTGTGACAATGATAAAGCTGTGACTAAAAAAGAATTGAATGAATGAATGTATAGTAGTGTTCAGGTGTGTATTTGGTCATATAGCATGGTGCCATATTTCTTTATTTCACTTGAGTCTACTACGGATTTTATTTCACAATTATTAGATCCACTTGATTAATCTGATTAAGGCTTATATTTATTCTGATTTATATTATTATTAAAAATAGTATGTTTTATATAAATTGTTTGTATAATAGACTGACTAAATAATTGTCATTGTCCTGTCCTGCTGCTCTAATGTGTGTGTGCTCTCAGTTAATGGATACATCAGTGCTCAGGGAGAGAACACCATGGCGAGAGGACCGACAGCCAAATCTGCAGCACCCCCTACAGGAAGCCTCACGAGCATCGGACACAAGCCAGAGCTCCGAGTGCTTGTTCCACCATCCTGTAAAATCTCACCAGCTCTGGTGAGATCTCTAGTTTTTATCCAGTACATTAATAAACTAATACTACTGTTTTGACTTCTCACGAGAAATCATTCTTTGGAAACCCTCCTCTGTGTCATACGGATTCTGGACACCATTTTTCTGCCCAGTTTCCACTTTGGTATAATGCATATTGACATGCATATTACATGCACAAACATGTCTCAAAATGTGAACTGTGCATTTGTCTGGAGGTGCAGCTTTTGTAAATTAGCTTAAAATGCATTAAAAAAGGACCATTCTTTCGAAAAGTACATTATAGTAGTAAGAAGTAAAGTCCATTCGTTAGGGTTGTGCATGACTGGAACAGAAGAATTGTACCCATTTACTCAGTTACTGTAAAATGCATTGTGTGGAAGGAATTACCGGTTGCTTAGTACAGAACCAAACACTAAGATAAGGTCATCTGATAAACAGCATTCTTTTCATTTCTTTAATATATTTCACTCTGTCTTGCAAGCAGCCAGAGGAAGAGGGAAATTTGGTAAGTTAAAAGATAAATGACTTGAACTTATTTTCTCATTAAAGCATCTAGAGGCCACAGTTAGTCCAGCTTATGTCTTGATCATTAATTTTATTTTTCGTACATTAGCTCAGCAAGACCATTAAACTATGCAGTGCAGAGAAATGTCAGGAAAATAACTAGGAAACTGGTTCATGCTATTCAAGGAGTGTGTGAAGTTTTCGTTCTTAGGATCTGATAATAAATAAAAAAATGTAAAAAAAAAAAAAAAACATTTTAAAATAAAGAAGTAAAAAATAGCTTGAGAGCAATTACTGGTCTCCATTTGGTTTAATTTAAGTCAACAGCCTAATAGGTGAGTTTCAAATGCTTTCAGCTGCATGCTTGGACACGAAACAAGTTCACTTACACTAAAGTTAATATTACTGGCATAATAAATGCACAAACTTTGTTCTGAACTCAGAAGAAAACATGACTGAAATTGTGCTTTAAGTTGATTTTTTTTTTTGTGCCATTGTATGTATCCAAAGGATTTGTAACATTATTGTAAGCCTGTAGATTTAATCTCAATTAATGTTTGGAAAAAGGAAACAGGACGAGATCAGGMGCCAAAGTTTTTTTTTTTTTCTTTTTTAAATTTGGTCCTATGTGATAGCGGAATTTTATTTGTACTTTAATTTTAAAGTAACTCACAGTACAGCTTGTATGCTCCTGGTTTATTCTAACATGTAACACTTTTTAGACTAATAGACCAACAAAAAACATTTTAATTATTATATATAATTAATGAGTGTATTTAAGGAAACTTTGGGGAAAGTGTCCATGTTGTCAGAAATGACGCCTATGCTACAGACTATGATATCTTAATAACCTGCATCTGAAACTGCCCTGTTTGTCCAACACTGTAAACGTTATGTTCCGGTAACAATTTATTCATCCAGACTCCTCTTTGTTTTATGTGCATTTCAGAGGATGAACACWCCACCATCCAGTCAATCGCTGAGCACACAGGTGGTATCCATGGCAACACCCAGTATGCACCCTCAGGGCCTGCACTTCCCCAATATGACATCAGCATACAGCTCAGGTGTGCACAATTTTTATTCTTCTTGCTCGCCCRTACAGCATGGAGTTCACTGTACACTGAGGTCAAGCAGCTGTTCTGTTGGTGTACTTATTTTTAACGTCTTTCAGATTATGGCCTAAACAGCTCAGAGCTCAGTAACCTACATGGCTTCAGCATACCAGACAGCCTGACTTTGGGTTCAGGGTCACCATGGCAACATACTCAAACTTCTCAGGGGTGAGTGWGTTTCTGAGTCTAATTGTACTGTATACACCATTATTCATCTGAGCAGATCAATTGTTCATACAGTCATTCATTCATCTATCCATTCAAGCCAACACAGCGAATTGAAATGCTGTGAGTGTAAACACACACATACCCAATCGTACACTGTGGGCGATTTGAAACACAATGCATGTCTTTGGACTGTGGGGAAAAACCCAAAGGAACCCCACCAAGCACAGGGAGAACATGCAAACCCCATACACACAGCAAGTTACTACCTGAAGGTGCAGGGCAACAACTCTAACCACTAAGCCAACACAAATATTTATTCCTATATTAGCGTTACAACCATCCATTCACCCATCCAATTAGTAATCAGTTCTTACTTTATTAATCCATAATATCCATATATCCATATATATATATATAGAGAGTAGAACCTCGGATTGCGAGTAATGCAGTTTGCGAGTGTTTCGCAAGACGAGCAAAKATTTTCAATAAATTTTGACTTGAAAACCGAGCAAGTATTAGTTTACGAGTGCCGAATATCATGTATCACGCATGCGCTCTTGTTTTGACACTGAGCGTCACGTGATGACAACTGAGCCAATGATTTTTCTTCTCTATCTGTGGATAATCTTCTCCCCTGTTGGCTCTTAGTGCTTGTCCCTTACTGGTATAATCAACCAGTGTGTGTATGTGCGCGTAATTTGTGTGTGGGGACCGACACACACACTCTCTCGGCTTCACACACGCACACGCAAACATTCTCTGCTTTAAACAGAAAACTCAGCTCTGTCACGATTTTTTCAAAGGTAAGGTGCTGGTTCATTAGTTTTTTTTGTTTGTTTTTTTTACTTTACAGCAGTGATTCCGTTAGTATGCTCTCACAGGAGTGTCATTAGAGAGATTTATTTTTCCCCTTTTAAAACAGTGTTTCCGTTGTGTGTGTTTATTGTGAAACTTAAAAATCAAGGTGGGGAGAGGGAGGAGGAGTTTTACTGTGTAAGATGAGGCGAGGGAAGGGGCTAATTCCACACACACACACACACACACACACAAATACATGGCGCCTGCACGCACAAACGGAAACACTTATCTGTCGGGATTTATTTTTATTTTTTTTTTAAGTTAAAGTGCAGGTTAATTTGTTTTATTTCTACTTTATATATTGTATCAATTATTTGTATGTATTTATTTTTTTGGCCTGTGGAACAAATAATTTGAGTTTTCATTATTTCTTATGGGAAAATTTGATTTGGTTTACCAAGGTTCCACTGTTTTTTTTGTGCTTTTTTCCCCCACATATAATAAATATCATATATTTATCCATCACTCCATGAAAACACAATCATCACAACACTGGATGTTTCCTTGGTCTTTCCATCATCCATTCATCATCTGTCCCCTTAATTTTTTCAGCTATACTTTCATCTATTCATCCATCCAAGTCCAGTAATTCAGTAGTGACTAAAAAAATATAAAAATGTAAATAAATATAAAAATACAAAAATATCTYTTTTTTTTCTTTCCTACAGAGTCTCTCGGTCCTTATCCCATGTCTCAGAGCCATCCTCCAGGTCTCCTCCAGTCATGGATATAAAAGCTGAGCCTGTCTCTCCTCCGATGGCTTTCCTCTCCGCCCCTCCCTCCTCCTCTCTCCACTCTCCAGCCGAAAGCCTCGCCTCATCCTGCAGCTCGTACGAGGGGAGCGAGCGCGAGGAGCAGCGTAGAGACACCCATCCCTCTGTGTCCATCCCARGCCAGGGCAGCGGGCCGTCAGAGGGCATCAGGGGTCCGTCACTGAAAAGGCTACGCACGGAGAGCTGGGTGACATAGCACTCGATAGGAATAGGCTGTTTCGACCTGGTCACTATTTATTGCAAATAACAGTATAGCCATTGTCCCTTTTAAGTGTATGTAGCAAGAACTACGGGGACATAGGACACAAGAAGGAAGGGTGTGTCCTGAAGGAGTAATCTTTTTACAGGGTTGTACAGGGATGACTAATGGTCAAGTCATACCTTTTTATCAGCAGAAAATCAAATTTATGAAAAGGTTGTAGGATTTTTTTTTTTTAATCAGGGACTGAAGTTAAACTTTTAATCATGTTTGTAGTATGACATCAAGCCAAAAGAGTTTGATATTTGTAAATGTTTCTACAATTTTATTTTAAATGTCTTTATAGGTCTTCAAACAAGCATGAACTTGAGCCAATAATTGCCTGCTTTAAAATATGCTCTATAGCGCTCTGGGCCTAGACTATTTGCAAGGAAGTGTGTTTTCATCCTTTTTTTTTATTTTTCATGCTAGCATATGCAAACAAACATGAGCATTGTTACAATTCATTGTTCTTAGGACTTTATAATGAATAAGCTGTAAGTGCATGCTGTAATCATATTTTAGTGCAGGGGATTCAAACTCAGTATCCAGTTACTATGCCCTTGAGGTTCAAGTGCAATAAAGGGTAAGGAGCAGCTTTGTTCTGTGATCACTTCCGTCATTGATGATGCCATAAGCCATGCTGAACTTTTTGCACTCTGGAGGAAGTGCAGACTCATGTGCACAGAAGGGAAAACTAAGCATTAGACACAATTCTATCACTAATTCAGTGTCATTATATTCTCAAATGCTTATACATACTGTATATAGCACCAGCTGTATCCATAAATGTCTTTCTCCTCATCATTTGGACAGCTGTTCAGTTTCCATCGGTGTGGCCAAAGGTTGTGGAAAAGACTCATAGAAGGAGCACATACATAAGTGCACTTGTAAATCACAAAATAAGAAAAGGGACGTCCTGTAACCCTGTGGACTTCATGGACACGCACACAAACAAGGACCAAAAGACCTCAAGTGTGACATTTGTGACAGAGATCTGTATAGGTTCAGCTCAAGTCAGTTACCTCGTCAGAAAAGCCACCATTGTGGCGTGAACTCTGTAGGAGCGTTTCAGTATCCAAACATTCATCATGTGAACAAAACTTTTTGGACTCCCAACCATCACACACACACATGCTTGTTCAGCATCTCATTCCAGATATAGTCCCACTTTGCTGGTAWAATAACCTTTGATACTTCAGGTGTCCACAAACCTACAGCCAGTGTAACTTCTTCTCTGCTTTATGATCATCACATCGGGTTTTTCAATGCTGGAAATTATTTATTTGCATTATTTACTGGTAAGCCTCYTTTTAATCAAAAACATCATGGACATTAAGTAATCATTGTCTGAGGCTCTATTTATTAAACTAGACATAATGTTTTTGCTTTACTGTTTATACAGTGTTGTATATAATGTACAAATCAATACCATGAGGTAGCTGAATATGATCCATTTAAAGAAATATATCATTTAAACCATTATTTTTTTGTTGTTTCAGATGTGGGTTATTTTTGTCCTAAACAATGTACTTTGTGTGTTATTACTGATATAGACTTTGAAGGACTGCTGCTTAGCAAATATTGACTTAAGGAGCAACACTAAAGTTTTACCTTGGTTGCTACCTATCTCCCCTGGAATTAAACACACACACACAAACAGAATAAAGGTATTTCACCGCACAAGGATGTTAGTGGGTGTAAAATACAATGTGACCTATTTAATATTGACTTAAAAGTCAGACRAATAGAAAAGTCAGTTCACAGCACTCTGTTGTTTAGAGAAACCTTAAGGTTAATTATATGACTCACACATGAACAGTGTGGTGCAGCAGTGTGTGCTGTGTGGTGGATGCGTAGTCTGATGCTGGGGACAAGCAGCAAATAAGAGTTGACTATAGCTATGGTGAATAGAGAAGCTGCTGATCTTGAGAAAACTGATATTTTGAAATATAGATAGAGAGATGTTATTGGGATATACAGATACATACAGACTTAATGAGCAATCTAGTGGAACTGCATGCATGAAATTAAAGTAAAAAAAAAAGTATTAACTTCAAGTATCTTTATCACATGTATTTTCTAGATTAACAATCAGTTGCTTTAAATCTTACTGGTGCTCCCTCAGTTATTTATTGACAGCTGTGTTGTTCCAACAAAAAGAATAAGGATGCATGCAGGTTTACATTTCAGCCAGCAGGGAGCAGCAAAGTCGTGAGCAAGAGCCATCACTCACATCCATTAC
>QMIH01000175.1:199818-212753 GCA_003987875.1 Clarias batrachus
CACCTGGAAGCGTCAGCGCCAGGAATCTAAACAGTTACTCTTTTGTCTTTTATTTCCACTTTTACAGCGATGTCAGGTTTTTTTTTKACTTTTGTGTTGTTTTGTTGGAGTCTTTAGTTTTCGCGGCTGATTGACGGCGTCACACAACCGACAGCGCGAGACAACTGAGCTCATGTAAATCGTCACTTGCGCAATGAAGTTCATTTCGTTAATTCTTAAATGGTGTTTTTCATGAGCAGTGATCACACACGCACCCGTGCGCTGTTTGCATACACACTCTCTCTCTCTCCATTCAAACAGCAGAGACGTGTGTGTGTGCTATCCATACACATAGACATTTTCTCTTCTGCTCTGAAAAAGTGTTCGCTGTCAGCGTGACGTCACAGCCAGTCTCCAGATAAACTGTTCGATGTGTTTTGGTTACTCACCAGATCTGATCAGTGCAAACGTGTGAAAGAGCTTCTGCATGCAATGAAACACTTGGCATGTCTATATGCAATAAAGAAAAAGGCAGTCTAGACCAGTTTATTCTGCACATTAGACATGGTGTAGAATCCCACTGTGAAATGGCAGTTTTGAAGTATTGAAGTCATTGTTTGTTTGTTTTTTTTTACTTACATTTTATTTATATTATTCTATTATGATTCTTTGTCTCACAGCTTGGAACCACCAAAAGAAGAAAAAAAAACTATTTTAATCATAAATCAGACATGCCTGCTTTGAAGGGGAACTCAGATTTCCCTATTACATACAATCTCTCATTAAGGTGGAGAAGTGCACATGACTCAGCACTTTGTCACGCATGTAACAATAATACTGACATGCATGTAGACCAGTTTGCATTCCTGTCTGTCTAATCCGTAGTGCATTAGACAAGGACATCTCTATTTACTCTGTGTCTCTGCATGTTATCTTGCTCCTCGGTGAGTGAGAAAATGGGGGGGGGGGGGGGGGGTTAGGGCTAACCCTTGGGTGTGGCTCCGCAGGGCATCTAGGGGTGTGGTGTAGTGTCTGGCACCAGGACATTGCGACAGATACTTTGAGTGCCGTGGGTTTCAGGGTGTTTGTCCAGGGCTTCCCATGGRTGCTCAATTGGATTGAGATCTGCGGAGTTTGAAGGCCAGGACGGTGGTCTTGTTATGTATGCCTTCTCTGCCCTTGGCTGTAGTGCACTGGATGTTCTGGTACCTTTCTATCGTGGGCAGTATTGACTTTTTCGCAAGTTGTGCTGCATTAACCTTTCAGACCAGATRGGCTTTTCCCCTAAAGCATAGAGGAGCCTTGGCTGCCCATGATCCTGTCACCAGTTTACTGGTATATAGTTGGTGATCAGTGTTGTTCAGTTCACCTGGCGCTTCACATGACCTGATGAAGTAGCACCCTGTAACAGCTTGCCRTGTTGCCCAGGATGAATAATTGCTCTGAACAGCAGGGTTTATTGGTTTGGTTGATGCACTGTATATGGCATTGTCAGGTGAAGTGTGTAATATGAGCCGCACCATCCATTTACTCATGTTCAATCAGGCTTTAGATTTGTTTGACTTCTGAGTTAATGATTGTACATCATGGGCTCTAGTTGCTCCAGCATGTATCCTGTAATTATTTTCACCATAAAAACACCTGTTAAAGGTTGGGAAAAGATCTTATCTTCATCTCATAACTATTTTCGGTGACATCTGTAACTTCAGGTTTCTGTATTTGGCTGATGGGAGTGGAGCACAATGTGATCTCCTGTGGTTGTATCCTGTTATATGATTCAGTCATGGTTTGGTTAGCATAGCCTTCCTGTCAGCTAGAGTCTTTTTCTCCTGAGATCTCTCTCAGAGGGGGACATTCTGTATCAACTCTAGATGTGAAAAACAGTAGCAGCCTGAAATATTCAAACTACAAAATAATACATCAACAAACATGCCAGTGTGAGATTCACTGAGATCACATTTTCTACATGCTGATGTTTGATGTTGATGATGTGTGAGGAGGAGGCGGAAAACGCACGTGATCAGTGTTGTGTTATGAAGTACAAATAATGATTTAACGATAATTTCTCCTCAGTGTCTTTCTTTGTTCCCACACCAATTTGAACTAATGACCTAATGCTTGTCTTTTAATAACCGTCTATGTCATCTTCACAGTAAAATCAAAGATGACTGATAGCGTCATGAAATCACCAACCGCAGGCTCTGCTGCTAATGCTACAATAGTTAGTTACTTATTAATATACAGTAAGCCCGTTTAGATATGTAGCTAACACGATGGCCAAGCTAAAGTGCGCTAGCTAATTGTTGATTAGCCTACTGCACATGCAAAACCATTGATTTTTTTTTTTACCTCAGAATTAATTTAAAATTTGTTGTTTGAAGTCTTGCGATCTATGATATATTATGCTGTACTGTTTTTTTTTTTTTTGTATTCTGTTAATCAGACAATGCCTCAGATCCAGTCAGTGAGACGCAAACTATTCACTGAACCGCTTCCACGTTAGAACATACAGTATAAGATCCATGTCCTATCATCTTGGCTTGGTAGTGTCCACTAGATCACAGTACTTAATCTGCACTTTGTCTTGTAGGGTCAAACCCATTATTATAACGTAATTATGGAATATACAACTATGCTAACTGGCTAGCATGAACTCTAGAGCTTTCCTTCATCTTGAGAAAGCAACTTTAGTAAAAATCAAAACTTTGAGAAAAGTGATTTTATCTCAAATAATTCTTTCTAGTGGAAAACGTTTTTCGTATCAGACATCCCTTATCGGGGTGAATTTTACAGGAAATCATTAGAATAATTACATCCAGTGTTTTTGTTACAGTTGCAGTACCAACCAGCAGAAACTCTTTTCCAACCTGGGCCTGTCTCGTTACTGCAAGCTGTGCGTCTAGATTTTACTTTGACATATCAAAGGTTTTTATCCAGTCCGTCTATTTGGATCATCAGACACATTACTCGCTCGATTTTTTTAAGTTTATGAGTCACTGAAAAACATGTTTGCCGCATTACAGAAAGCATTCACAGCTCTCCCAGTAAAAATAAATAAGTAAATAAATAAAATCAACATTTTCTGTTTCTACTTATCACAGCTCATCTACAGTATTTACACACACATAGCTTACTCCCTGTGAACCAATTCACTACAAATGCTGAACGATTGATGTGCTTCATGCGCAAGCTTTAAAGCCTAAGGAGCTTACAGTAGGCCTCATCACTCTTTTTAAACAGACAGACATGTTCACCGCATTTCCACTCAGAAACGATGGGCCAGGTGTTACCCTGGCATTATTATAATCCAAAAATGCATTGCCCTGCCCTTAATACCCAGACGCCCCTCCGCACTCATGTTTTCCTGTGTTATTACTCTACATGGGGATGGATTATGTCACTAACAGTGCAGGGTGGAGCAACCTGCTTGTTTCTGTTATTTTTACATGTTTCTTACATCTGTTAAGATGCTTGGGTGCAGTTCACACTGGTATTAGTTTTGTTAGTCTAACTTTCTAAAGATATCCTTTAAGAAAATGGATCAAATGGTTTGATTAAACCATTACACAAAAGTAAAAAAAAAAAATACAAAAACTGTTTAACATTCCTCAATATCTTTATACCAGTTTATAATTGCATGTAAAAAAAATGCATGAATGATTTGGAGCTGTTTTGTGGCAAATGGTGCATGTTATGCAATATAGGGAAAAGTCTCTGTGAAAAAACTATACTCATATGGGTGGCAAAAATTGTGTAGCATATTGTGTGAGTGTGTGTGTGTGTGTGTGTGTGTGTGTAATGGGGGTGTGGGGAGCACTTCAGATAGGAAGGAAGGTATTAGCTTTCGTATGAGGGTGTTGCCCTGTGACCCTTTACAAAAAAAAAAAAAAAGGAAGAAAGAAACTACATCTCTACACGTACCTTATATATTATTTATTATTTAAGCTTAAAATATCAGTCTCACCATCACTCTCAAAATATAATTTCTCTATTGTCTTGGAGGGTGCTGATAATTTTTTGGAGGTTTCATTATATAGTTTAAATAATGGACGTTAGCCCCTGGATTAAGATTATAACTAGAGCAGTAGGGACGGCTGATATAACAGACTACAATAACTAACTGTAGTTAAAGCCATTTGTAAGATACACAGCATGTTTCAGGATACACAGTCTACAGTGCTTTGCAAACAAACTGCTTCCACAAAAAAAAAAAAAAACCCTTACTCATTTAAATATGTTTATAGTGCTTAAATACACGTTTCTGAGCATATGCCTGACGAGAAAAGTTCCCTTCTTTATATCCTAGTGTATTTCCCATCTTATCGCTCTAACATTGCAGTGATGCGTTCATACATGACTGTCAGACTAAACGCAAGTGTGTTTACTAAAGTTAATTAGGGAATCAAATATCTAAAGTCCACAGCAGAGATCAAAACACGGGCAGATCATAAGACAGATCATAATCAAAAAGCCAGATCAGTGTTAAAACCAGAAATGCTGAACACTAAGAGACGGGACTAAAAACGAAAGTACTAGAATTCACGCTAGACTTGGCAAAATAAGCTGAGATATCAATATAAATGAGCAGACTAACAATGATTAATGAGAAGCCATGTTAACTTTATTAACTCGAGAAGAGGGAAAGAAAATGACGAGTTTGCCTGCAAAATGAGATAAAGCCACTTCAGCAGTTTTGAGAAGCACTGAGAGAAAATATTTTGTGCATGGTTCTTTTGAGTCATGATGGGGTTTAAAAGCACAAGGTGTGCGAACTCTGATCTATTACACCTTACTATAAGGAAGCCACAATAAAGTTCATAACCAGAGTTCTAGCCGCTCAATTGTTTTTATTTTACTTTTACACTAACTTCCAATACTTAAGTTCTTTTAATATCAGAAAATGACTTTTGATACCTAAGTAGAGTAAATAACAGAACATTTTTACTCACATAGTATTCTAAAAGCTGGCTCTATCTTAATCAAAGTGATTTTCTGGTATTGTACTTTTACTCAAGTATCGCTTTCAAGTACTCTACACAAGACTGTCCACGAGTACTACAACAGTTACGACGTGCATCTTTAGTGTCACAAGCACTTTCCATTCACCAGCAGTCGGAATGTTTTAAGCACATGAACTGAATGATAAATCCGAAGCCAACTTAACTTTATTAACTTGAGAAGAGGAAAGGAAAATTACTGCAGAGTTTGACTGCAAAAAATAATAGGTCCATAATAAACAAATCATAATAATCATAATCATAAATAATAAATCCAGTTGATAAACACAAGCTTTACAAACGCTTAAGTATTTTGTGCAGGTTTCATTTTGGTCACAGTGTTTGTAAAAAGCATAATTATATGGATATTATGTCTATAATGTATTTGTTATTACAGTGTGAATTTCATATGATTTATACAGTACTGTATATTAATAATATATAATAATAATAATAATAATAATAATTTCTTTCTTCTTTTTCATATTATTATTATTATTATTATTATTATTAAATGTAAAATGCTTCGGTAAAAGTCTTTATGGAATGTGAACATTTAAAAAAAATTACACTTTTTTTTTTACATCTAGTTAAAAAAAAATGTAGTCAAGGACTTAAATTACCAGTAAACGTTTGGATATATTCTCGAACAATACCTTTTTCAAAACTATAAAATAACACATGCACGTAACACAGTATGGCATTAGGTAATTATGTGACAACAACAACAACAGTCAGTCGTTATTTTAAGACATGAAGGTCTGCTCTTCTGAAATAGTTCTTGCAAGAACAGTAAGTGCATTCGCGAAACCCATCAAGCACCGTGAGGAAACTGGCTCTCATGCTGCAGAGGAGAAGTTCATTTAGAGTCAGAAATCACCAAGTAGTTAACAGCACCTCAGATTAGAGCCGTTCTGAAGGCTTTCCAGAGCATAAGTAGCAGATAGATCTCAACATCAAGTGTTTAAAGGAGATTTTTGCATATGTTGGACGCCTTCAGTAGTGTTTAACAGTGTAGATAGAAATAAAAATCAGGAATGACCATGGAATTACATTTCTGCCAAATGCCTAAATGTAAATGAATTAGAAGGTGTGTCTAAACTTTTGATTGGTAGTGTAAATCTCAGCTTTCCTGTACATTTGTGTGGATGGCCATATAAATAACAATTGTGCAAAACCAGCACGTGGGAAGCAAAAGAACTGCACAAGAGCCGGTGTCTTTAAATCAAGAAAGGCAAGAAAGGTGTGGGAACGAAGGTGGGCGGTGGAGTGGTTCGATTCCCAGCTGGGTTCGATTTCCGCCTCTGTGTGCATGGAGTTTGCATGTTCTCCCTGTGCTGGGTGGGTTTCCTTCGGGTACTCCAGTTTCCTCCCACAGTCCAGAGACATGCAGATTAGGTTAAATGGCGTTCCTAAAGTGTCTGAATGAGTGTGTGTGTGTGTGTGTGTGTGTGTGTGTGTGTGTGTGTGTGTGTGTGTGTGTGTGCCCTGCGATGGATTGGCACCCGTCCAAGTTTCCTGGGATTGGTTTTTTTAGATTTATTCCTCTTACACCACATCAGTTTGCCCTCATTAAAACATTGTACTTTCTGAACCATATAGTATTTACCATATTTTATGGAACGTCCCCAAAACAAGTTCTTATTTTCATTCAGTACTTGAAGAAGCACTGACACTGGAGACTCCTTCCAAAAAAAAATCAAAAACCAAATCAAAACWTACTGTCGAAAACCATACCAGCAAGTCCGAAGATCCGTCCACCACCCGTGTCCCTGTGAACGAACTGTTACTGGAGAAGTAAGCAGGAGTAAACGAATAGAGTACACACACTTCATTAGTGTCAGAACTGCTGCTATAGACAATAAATAAACATCTTCTGAGACTCACGAATCAAGAATGAATTTATGATTATGTTATGATTATGAATAACGAGTTGTATTTGTTTCATGCATTTCTTTCATTTTCAAAGGGTTTACATGATTAATGTACAAACTCCCGGACGTAAGATTAAATCTAAAACTGTTAAAATCAGGATGGATCTCAATGCCATTATGTCAGGATGCTTCTGAAACTCGTGGTCCTGCACACGACACTCGAACTCTTCAACCTGCGTTCTGCTTTGATCTGAGCATTTGAACGCGAACAGAAGACGCTTTTGTTTCGCTGTTTGCCTTATTCGACGTCTTTTCCACGTTTGCACGGAGCTCGGATCTAAAGGTCGCCTTTCCTTTGTAGCGGCTCTGGCGGGAACGCCGCTGAAGTCACTGACGCCGCGCCTACAACGACAGGAACAATTTATTATGACGTACGCGTTTTAGGATTCGTTTCATTATACCGTCCTGGTTCAGCTGGTTTCGATCGTGACGCTCACACTAATCCGGGAGATTTTTGGAGAGAAAAAAACGAAATCTCTTCTGTTTCTGTTGTTTTTTTTTTTTTCCATCAGTGCTTTATAGCCTTGTTCAGATTTGGTGGTCCTGGTTAGCTTTGCTCTGCGCGATCTGCTCGTGTTGAGGTTATTTGTTCTAGTCACGCCATAGGGCTGGATGATGGCAGACTTATTTTCCTGTGAAGTGTTTGAAAGGAAATTCTGAAGAAKCAAACAATGCATTTTTATGTTACCGTAGTAAGACCTGCCATTACATGCAATAGTAGAACTTCAGATTTTGTTCAAAGAGCTCATTCTGGTGATTGAGTTGCTGGTTTAGTCCTGTTTATATTGAACCCAGTGCAGCTGCAGGATTCCTGGCACCGGACCGGACTTGCCGTAAACAGGGCTAAACCAGGAAACAGGAGGTTTTTTCTTACAGGCAAAGGGAGGCTGTGAGCTGAAATTGTCTACTATCCAGATAATAGCGGTCGTCATAGTGGACCATTTGAGCCGCACAGTTCACTTGCCATTTAGACGGGTTTTATGCCGCATGCCATCAATAATGCAACCCTCCTGTTAATATCAAGGCTTGGGACAGGCACTAAGGATGCCCTGCATGGGGTTTGGGCCATCAAACCCAGGCCTTCTGCATAGCAAGTAACGTTATCAACATTATCACCATCATTCATTTAATCCTTCATCTTCTAAACTGCTTATCCTGTGTAAAAGGTCACATGTGACCTGGAGCCTATCCTACGAGACCTTGAGCGCAAGATGGGCTACACCAATCCATCCCACGGCACACACACTGGTAACTGGTAATTTCGTGATGCCAATTAGCCTAATCTTCATGTGTTCGGACTGTGGGAGGAAACCAGAGTACCCAGAGTAAACCAACCACACACAGGGAGAACACGAAAAAAACCTCAGACCCGARGTGCAAGGCCTCAGAGCTAACTAATACGCCACTGTCCCGCCTGTAGTYATCAACATTATCTAGAGCCAACTCAGCGGGTTAATAAGAAACGAATTCTACACTGGATTTTAGAATATCTGGAAATATAATCATCAGGAAGTCATCAGTGTTACAACCAACGAATGCAATCTGTACAGTTGTGTGCTTCCAACTTTTTTTCGGCAGAAGTTTGGGGAGGAAACACATAACACGTCTCCGTAATCTTGGACATGGCAAAAACTGTATGGCAATATAGCGCAGTAACTGTATTAGCAAGCATTACTTGTTAACCTGTTCACTTATCCGTGTGTGTTTTGTCGGAAAAATTGACTGTTATTTGAAGCTTTCTGCACGTACTGTATGCACACATACAAACAAACAAACACACACACACACGTACTGGCAACACTACGAAGCATGTTCTAACTACAAACATACACCAGTCTGTTCAGAATTAGATCACCAGCACGAACCACTGAAAATACTCTGTGTGTGTGTGTGTGTCTATTCCAGAATGATCCGCTGATCCACATCTCTCAAAATAATTAACTGTTTGCTGTTGTTGTTGTTGTTGTTAATTAATTACCTAATGCCATACGTGTTATTTCATCATTTTCAAAAAAAAATCCAATATCGTTCTAGAATACAGAGAATAAATCCAGACTTTTGTCAGGTACTGTACACTATCCRTCAGACCTTCCATCATATACATGTTCTTATTGTAATTTAAGACGTAATTTATGGAATGTTTTAATATCATAATTAAAATTCTATTAAAGTTGTATTAGCCGTCATTAGGTATAGAGCTCATCTTCTGCTCATTTTAGATCAGACTGTAGAGCYGCATTAATCACGGTGACTTTTACACCGTCCGCACACAGAGCAGCAATTTACTTTATACTATATATATATATATATATATGGTCATGCTATATTTTTCAGTATATCTCCATAATCTAAACTACAGTTACATCAAGTCCTCTATTGTGTGTGGAAAAGTGAAAATGCTATCGTTTTCAATAAAATATACATTTCTTATGCAYGTTCATAATATTACTGTTATAACTGAAATGAAAATTTACTTAACCAGTGCAAAAAAAAAACGCACAGAGGTGACTGCTTGATGCACGCTGATGCACAGGCTCCGTTGCACTTGGTGTTAAATGTGGTGAACCTGAGGGTTCAACCCCAACTGTTTGATAGCATTTCTAAGAAGCGAGGCTCACTCAGCTTGCCAGACTGGTTACCCTGCTTGTGTTCGCTGTGGATTTCTAAACCCCGCACGTGAGGTACGGGTCCACTGGCGTAGCGAAGCCGGCTCTGTTCATTCATTTTATCTCTAAAACGATTACAGTAACGCTGAAGAATTTCCACACAGTGGCAAGAGGATGATGGATATTTACGTGCACACAATAAAAAATGCGGTTATTCATTTCTCAAACAATACGAGACCTTTGGTTGGTAATTTTTTTAAGTATATTTTAGAGTAGTGCTGATATGGAGAGACAAAGCAGCACGTTGTTTATTGCTTGGTTGTTGTTGCAAGAACGGAAATCTGGGTGTTTTATTGATTTTTACAAATACATGGGAGATTTCGCAACGGTAAAAAGGGCCAATATGTATTATTCAGCGAGTGTACTGCCATAGTCAGGCCAAGCCCTTTATGAAAAAAAAAAAAAAACATTTTCAGTAGCACTTACAGTATAATAATATGATATATGACTATTATCAACCATAGACATTTTTATGTTCTAATACCTTTCGATGCTATACTATATGTATAACTTAATGTGTAATATAAACTAAACAAAGTTACCCAGAAAAAAATATGTTTGCTGCTTATAATTAATTTAGCGACTTATTTTTTAGACACCTCACTGAATGTAATGGTACATACATGTACTGTAGGCAGCCTCATCATCAGCTTGCAATGTACAGTAACAGTAGCAAAAACAGGTATGTTAGGCAGAGGAACCCCAWATCCGACTGTATCGACAAGTACGTCTGGGAGACATAAGGGCTGCTGACACATTGGAGCAGCACGAGGAGCGGCAGCGAGTAGACCGCACTCTCCGTTCCTGGGTGATTGTAGCACGCAGTAGTCAGGATCTGCACGCGGACAGAGATTACCTTTAGTCTTCTAATGACAAAACACATGATCACATCATGTTTTCATATTACATTACATATAAAATATTGCACCTCCAGGGTCCGGTTCAATTCTCCTCTCCTTGTGCATGAAGTTTGCGTGTTCTCCCTGTGCTTGGTGGGTTTCCTCCCACAGTCCAAAGACATGCAAATTAGGCTAATTGGCGTTTCCAAATTGCCCGTAGTGTGTGAATGAGTGTGTATGTGTGTGTGGTGCGTGTTTGTGTGTGTGCGTGTGTGTGTGTGTGCCCTGAGATGGATCATGTCATGGTCATGTTTTTAATTTCGGGTATAGGACAGTATCCACGATATGTTCACATCTACAGTATATTGGTATATGTGCAGTGGTGGCTCAGTGTGTTAAGGCTCCGAGTTACGGATCGGAAGATCGGTGGTTCGATTCCCAGCTCCGCCAGGTTGCTGCTGTTGGGCCCTTGAGCAAGGCCCTTAACCCTGTCTGCTCCAGGGGCGCCGTAAAAATGGCTGACCCTGCGCTCTGACCCCAGCCTACTAACAAGAAGCTGGGATATGCGAAGAATAAAGAATTGTGCAGTAATGTATGTGTGACCAATAAAGGCTAACTTAACTTAAATTGTGGCAATGTCGCATGTCAGTCACCTCTCAGCATATTAAAGCTCATGCTTTCCTACAGAGCCCCTTAAGACCTGGAAGAAAAATAATAAATGCAAAAAAAAAAAAAACAGACACAACAAAAATGACAGGATCGTTCTTTAATTGCTAGACAGATGGGGCTTGGATTGAGGACCCTGCAATCAGCCTTCTATCACCTTAACCCGCCCCCAGACAGAGATTGCAGGAGTAACTTCATCTCATTATTAACAACAGTCTTATTAAACATTAACTAGAATTGATGAGTAAGCACGTTTTAGACCTGACACCGACTCTGAGATTTAATAATTAAACTTCAGTCAAAACACAGTGCATTAAGTCCCACCCSCTGCGATCCATGATTGGACTGCATTTTACCCACATTAGGATCAAATCCAATCACTGATGAGATCCAGGTCAGGTAAAGACGGGAGGCATGACAAAGAAAATCTCAGTTACATCAATCTGGTTTAGACTGACAGTGAGGTTTAATAATTAATAATATTGTTAACAGCTAACTGCGCTAATGTCTACTCTAAAAACACAAAGTTCTGATCATGCTCTAGATTTCTAACCAGTTATAGATGCCTGAATTCTTGAAACCAAGCATAATGCAGAAGGCAGGATTTCCTAATCTTACACAAGCATGCTAACGAAATTTGGAGTTGTTCTTTTTATGATTTTTTTATTGATTTATTTTTTTTATTATTGAATTTAACAAAGAAATAAACAAAACAAAAAAAGAGCACTTGTCTAGTACGAGTCTCTTTTTACGCTGACCCRGATTTGCTCTTATCCTCTTATGCTAACCTCACTTCTGCTAAATAGCTAACGTTTTAGGTTAAAAATTGATGACTTGTTAGCCTTGACTATTACAACAGCACTATAGTTATGTCAGTTAGCATGGGGTCTTATGATAGGCGTAGAACGATTACATATACTCGCGGGAACCTGCTTGGAGAAATCAATTTCATCATCTCACTCACTCACTCACTCACCCATCGTCTATACCTCTTTATCCTGTACACAGGGTCACGCGGGGTTTGGAGTCTAACCCAGGAGCCTGAGGGCATGAGATGGGGCACAGGGTGCCAATCCATCATAGGGCACAAATTTGTAATCTGTAATCATTAAAAATGGCACACTGTAAGAACAATGAGTACATCTTCCAACTTGATGATAAAAAAAAAAGTATTTTTTGCAATAAAAGAGTGTAACAGAGCATGAAAAGCTCCGTGGATTTTAAATGAACCCTGGACATGGCTAAAACCTCACATTGTCACTGAAAATTAATGTTTCCTGTGCGAATGTAACCAGATAAAGTAAATGAGTTGTTTGTTCCCCCTTTTGTCTGTAATGGTTGACACACTCTCACCCCAGACTTTGCGACACTTTCTGACCATTCATCTCAACCCATCAGTATGGGTGCCGCCTTACAATATACACACAAATGAGTACGAGCATTAAAACGTTGAGACACTCACCTTTTGAGTAATATTCCACAAAATACAGTGAACAGAAAAGCTTCGGCTAGTTCTTGTTTTTTTTTTTGCTTCTAAACCACACACACAAAAAATGCATTCCGTTGTTGGTCCGTTCGTGTACTTTGATTTAGCAATGTTTAGCTTCTATTTCCGGTTTCTGCCCCTTTAACATTTCGTGAAAACACAGATGGTGAAAGAACTCGACTTTGTTTCATTGTTGCTTTTAATTACTGCTGAGGACGCGTTATAAATGCACATGGACTTTACGAGGTGTTTCACTTTGTGACCGTCACTGACCGACTGTCTGGGCTGGAAAGAAATCAGCCTCAAGCTTGACTCCTTACCATTCTGTGTATTTAGCTGATAGATAATCAGATGTTTATAATGCTGTT
>QMIH01000175.1:214364-234686 GCA_003987875.1 Clarias batrachus
TTTTTTTAATGTGCAGATGTGATGGAGTAGTATAACTATAGCATTTACTAATCTCTATTTTTGCTATAACAGAGGCAACGAGTTGAAAGACATGACCCTGATTCTCTCCATGACCCTGTGCAACATACAGTGAGTAACACAGTAAATAACAGTTCTGTATCTATTTGCATACTTGTTATTAAATTGTGGATGAGTTAATAAGACCTGATTTGGATATGGACACTGAGCGTAAAGTCACCTTGATCTAGGAAGGAATTTCTGGCTGCCTAGCACTAGAGCGTTCAGTTCCCGTGGTTGGCAATGAACCGTGTCAGTGACTTTATGAAATCAACACCATGTTCACACCAGGGCTTTACAGCCGCGTGGATTAATGGACATAGGCAGTTATAAGATATGACGTGCACCAAATATTATCATTAATGGAAGATTTAAAAAAAAAAAAAAAAACTCAACTTGAGAAGGATACACAGATTATTAAAAATTCTGACCTGGGATTGTTCAAGTCCTAGAGACTGCCCCATATGGAAGGCGGTGTAAATACATCTGCTTTCTGTGGTTCCTTAATTTCACCATGTTTGTAACAGGAGTGTCGCTTGTGTCAGTCTCAGCAGAGGTAGTTCCTAATTCCTGTTCGCTAAACAAGTCGTATGAAAGGCTAACGTACTGTATGATCAGCAGACGCAGGTAGAGTTGTGTATGTTGTGTTGTTTACTGTATATACTGTACAGCATTGTGAACTGAAGATTTTGTTTCATTAAGGATCAAGAGGTAAAACATTAGCATGCTAAATWAGAYGRCAGTTTTATTGGAGCATTTATTAGATCTTGTTCTGTCTTGCTCTGGTTTCAGGTCCATGACATGGCCGGGGAGAGCGGGAGCGTCTGCGACAATCAGAAGGAACCTCAGAAATCCTACCTGCTCTCCATTAACCTAAAAGAAGGCAGAGGCCTCGTCATCAGAGACCGCTGTGGTAAGCTTCAGAAATTACAGCGACGCTTACTGTACGATGCAGCGGGTCGAGGGGAGGGGATTCCCAACTCCGGTCCTGGAGGACCGATCACCTGCCTTGCACACTTTCATGCTTTCTCAGCTCCCAGCACACCTGATTTAACCAATCAGCTAATTAACAGCCTTTTCGTAATTGGTGTCAGTGTGATAGAGCAGGGACAACACCAAAACGTCTAGGATCMGGGTTGAGAAGCGCTGGATTAACACAGTAATGCGAAGGATTGTCGGTTTTTCTTTTTCTTCTCACGTTCTGTGTGGATGAGGATAAGATGACCGAATCACTTTAATTGGTGATCATTTTATTCCTGGTTGATCCAATACTTAAGATGAACGAGTGAACGAGACGCTGCCTTACATGAGTAACATGGGGCTGGATAGTCTGGATACCAGTGTGCATGGTTTCAATATTTACTCACCACACACACACACACACACCCACACCCTTAGCCATCAGTTCATCTTAATATTGTGTAGCTCGGGCTCCGTACACTGCAAGCTGTGATGCACTGCGTGTTCTGCCACCTTTCTACCAGCACTTTGTGCTGCATCGGCTTGTTTTCTGGGATCCGAGCAGACTGTCTAGCCTTTGTTCATCGCAGACGTGGAGGCCCGTGATCTCTATAATAGAGAATAGCTCAAGTATAGACGGTTTGCAAGGTGGAGCTGTGACTTTCCTTTCCTTCTTAGCTTTAATATCCTAAACAAGGAAACCTTTTCTATTGATTGGCAACAAGAGTGTGAAGCTGGGCTGAATCATTGAGTTAAGCATCATTACAAATCATTATAAAGGCATTTCCAGGTGCACGTCTGGGAATTTTCCCTTTAAAAGGTTGAATGATTTCTGTGCTTGTCCCTTAACGGCTGGGGAATCATTTCAACACTTCCTTCAAAAGCAATTTGATGATGATGTCGCTAACTAAATATGTTTATTCGCAATTAATCAGCGGGTCGTTAAAGTATAGAGGAAGTCTTTGTGCAATATTTGCTGTCATCTGTAGACTTAAAGTGAACAGACATGCTGTTGTTGTTTTTTTTTCCAATATATTAATTAATTTGAATCTGTGAATCGATTTACAAATCATTATTTATTCATTTGTTGTATTGTCTCCATGATAACGCTTCCATATATGCAAATTTTCCCATGAGCTATGTGGGACTGGCAGGTTTAGCGGTATTATTAGAGAAAGTGCAAACACACTTCATTCTCATAGTCAGCATTCCACATAGCAGATCAAAACCTGTTCCAGTACACACCCACAGGGTAGACACACTCACACACACACACGCGCGCACGCGCACCCTCCTTCCTGTTGCCTCACCCCTTTTTTTCTGTCCACACACACACACACACACACACACACACACACAAAAGAGCGCCACCTAGGTCAAAGTCTCCTCGTCCTACAGTCTTTTCCCTTTTTCATTATGACTTTCTTGTTTTTTTCCCTTTTAACCTGTGACAGATTTTCTCATAATAAATTTTCCCACATATGCTTTATGCGCTCTCTGTAAACTACTGTGGTTCTAGCATGTGGTTTATGTGCTCATCCTTCCTTTTTTATTTACCTTGCCTAGTTTGCTCTGTAAAAGGAAGCTGATTTCGCATGAACGGCTTGTTTAAGTAAGTGAGGCGAACAGCCCAGGCCGAATGACAGTATTTGCTCTCTTTTGCTGAACGGATCCAGGATTTAGAGATAAGTCGTCTCTGCATATTTAATGTGCTCCTGGTGTGAGTGGGTGATGTGGCTGTTTGCATGCTGACTGGACTGGAAAACGTTTAAAGAAATCGAAAGCAGCGTGGAAAATGAAGACGAGCGGCGCTACAAATGAAATGCAACTCGTTCCTCATCAGCATCCGATGTCTGGCCTTTAGCCTCGAACCTGGAGCGTACTGTATTTGGAATGGAAGTGTATCGAACACACCAGAGTCACTAAATGCATGTGTGTTGATAAATTTGTCTTTATACTTATCGACATTTACATCATTGTTCATGCACTTATTCTGATTTTAATAGGACATTTTATTTAACAATCTGCTATTATTATAGTTGTTTGTGTATGATTGCATCATGGTCCGTTTTTAGCACTACCAACCTCAGGGTCATGACCACATCCTTCTGTGCATCGCTGTAACTTTCGCYGTATGTGCTTTAGTAAAGAATTTCCACTGAATGCTAACATTTTAGCTGGTTTAGAATTGGTTTATAGCTGTTATAGTAGAAGGGATAACATGCATCTGTTACAGACTGTGGGATTAGTTATAGCAACCTGGGTGTGCTGGAGTTTGAACCGCCGACCTTCTGATGAGTAGCTTAGCGTCTTAACACTAATTACTTGTTCTTTGGCAGTGCTGAGGTTTTACCTTTTAGGTCACCACCAACGCTCCTTATTCACTAACCACTGCGTCTCTTACAAAAGTCTTGATTAGTGCAAACTGCCTGTTTTGCAGGTACAAGTGACCCATATGTGAAATTCAAGCTGGAGGGAAAGACGTTATACAAAAGCAAAGTGATTTACAAGAATCTCAACCCAACCTGGAATGAGTTTTTCTCCTTCCCCATCCGTGACCTACAGAAGAAACTACACATCAAGGTATCTAACTTTTGTCTTCTTAGGCATGCTTACGTTTTGTTTTGTTTTTTTAATAGAGTTTTTTTTTTTTGCTTTATTAACTGTTTAATATCGGGATTCTTTAGGTCTATGACCGAGATCTGACCACAGATGACTTCATGGGCTCCAGCAGCGTGCTCCTGAGTGAACTAGAACTTGAGAAGTAAGCAAATAAAAATACAAAGACCATTTGCCGTGCTCCTGCATGATTCAGAACACAAATTTATGCCTGTTTGTGTGTTTTTTTCACAGGACAATAGAATTGGTGTTACAGCTCACTGATCCTAACAGCCTGGAAACTGATATGGGTGTGATTATTATTGACATCAGTCTTTCAGTAAGAGACGGAGAAAACAAGAAAAATGTAAGACGTTACAGAACATGATACATTTTTTATTGATTTTTGAGTTTTAGCTGCATTCATGTTAATGGACATTTTCAGTGAAACGTTTGAATCTGTAACTGGTGTTACTTATGCATATTCTGTTTGTTTTTCTCCTCCCTCTGGTAAAGAAGTGGGTTCAGAAGAGAAAGCGAAGTATGAAGGTGAGAATGCTGAAAGCTGATTTGTTTTAGAATATAAGAATAGCTAACAATTTTCTAAAACGCTGCACGGCATTTGTCGCCGTATTGCAGTCGAGCGCGTCCCCGCAGACACGGCGTCTGGCCGAATCTATGAAGAAGAGCCAATTGTGGTCCGGAGTCCTGAGCATCACGCTGGTGGAGGGACGCAATCTACCTGACGACGGATCCGGAGACATGTTTGTCCGTTTCAAACTCGGAGAGCAGAAATACAAGAGCAAGGTAGTAAAAGGACCAAACTTTTAAGAATGTTTTAACATTTTGAATGTAATAAATATTTTTTGTAACATTTTGAATGTAATAAATATACTTTACTGACTCACACTCTTCATAAGACCTGACATCATATTCAAGGATTACTAAGTTTTATCTAGTTTACATGCCTTGGCATAAAGATCAAGGTAGTTGCMTGTCGAGTTTGAAGCGAATGAAATGAAATGAAATTCAATTAAATAATGTAAATTTACTGCGACAAGCTACAAAGTGCCTAAAGATACAATTAAAAATGGGTTGTTTATGTAACAAACTAAGCAGAGACCTCATTTCACCTCTCGTCTGTTCCAACATTCAGCATCACGAGTATACTAACCACTGGCATGATCATCTGTTTCTCCCTGGTTCATGCCTTAAGTTAGAATGTTTTATGCTGAAAAGAACAAATAAAGAACAATCCTCTTTTACAGGGACTGGACTGAATATGAATGGCAAAACTTGCCAAAAATGAAAGGCACAAAGTCCTTCAGGAAGCCTGGAGAACTATTTCTCAAGCCCACATTAATAATGGCTCTTTGGAAGCAAAATATGAAAAAAAGAAGTGTGACTCAAGACTTTTTCTGCTGTAAAGTCCTGTTAAATTATGTCATGAGGGTTTTATTATGCAATTTGTACAATAGGACAGTGGAACCTTGGATTACGAGCATAAATCAAAGCCGATTTCTCCATAAGAAATAATGAAAACTCAGATGATTTGTTCCACAACACAACAAAAAGAATACATAAAAATAATTAATAAAAGATTATATAGTAAAAATAAAACAAATTAACCTGCATTTTGCCTTTGAAAAAAGTAAAAAATAAATCCCGACAGATAAGTGTTTCTTATCTGCATGCGCTGTGTGTTATAATAAACAGTACATATGCGCGTGAAAGGACGACTTTTACACACACACAAACAAAAAATAAAAGATGTTTTACACGCACACACGTAGTCACAGTGTTATAGTAAACAGTACACGCGTGCACAGATGTTGATTATACCAGTGAGAGACGCGCACTAAGATTACCCACAATTCCGCAGTGCAAGAGAGAGAAAAGCCATTGGCTCAGTTGTGATCACGTGATGCCCTTCATCAAAACAAGAAGCGCAATGCGTGATACATGATACTCGTAAACCAAGATTTGCTCATTTTCCAAGTCAAAATGAATTAAAAATTTTTGCTCGTCTTGTGGAACACTCACAAACCTTTTTTGCTTCTTAAATGCATCATATTCTGTATCTCATCATCACAGTGTCAGTGCAAAAAGGCCAACCCTCAGTGGAGAGAGAGGTTTGACTTCAACCAGTTCTTGGATGGACCAAACTTTTTGGAGATAAGCGTGTGGGGAAAAGATGGCCGGAGATGTGAGGAATGCTACGGGCAGTAAGTGCTGTAAATGTGCTAAAGACCAGCTATTGGTAAACCGTTCTGTGAATACAATGCAGATCATTTTTTACTCRTGTTTTCCTAAAGACTGTTAAATTAATGAGGAGTCATTTGTTTTTCAAAGAGCTTATGTTATGACTTTTTGTTAATATTTGTCCTGCTAGTAGCATTAGTCGTGTAGTTCCAGTTTAAAAAACTCATGGAGTAAACTTTAGAAAACGAAGTTGTCTTTGGCTTTTTTTAGGGAAAATTTTGTAAATGTTGTACGTTATTCTCGCCCAGTTTTTGACTTTTAAAAAAAAAAAGATTTATATATGACTCTGACAGCATTACTGATGACGTGTGTATGTGTGTGTGAAATGTTCAGGTGTGAAGTCGACATTTCTGCGTTGAAGGTGAACAAACGCCAGTTGTTTACATGTAGCCTGGACCACAGTCGAGGCAAAGTGGTTTTCCTGGTCACTCTGACGAGTTGCAGCGGCGTGTCCATTACTGACCTGTGTACGCCACTACTGGACGAGCCATGCGAGAGAGAGAACATGTTAAACAAATATGTTAGTTTCTACACAATCCTTTCTTTCCTTTAAATAGCGTATGTTATATAGAAACCAGGGCTACATGGTTTGCTGGAAAAAAATCACATTCAGCCAAAACACAGTACTGTGGAACCTCGGATTGCGAGTAACGTGGTTTACGAGTGTTCCGCAAACCGACCAAAGATTTTTAATACATTTTTTATCGGAAACCGAGCAAGTATTAGTTTACGAGCGCAGAGTATCATGTATCACGCATGCGACTCTAATTTTGACACCGAGCGTCACTTTCTCACCCCCCCCCACGGCTTCGCAAATACACATAAACTCTGCTCGTCTCTTATGCGTGTGCGTGTGTAATTTGACACCGACACACACAAACACACACACACCCTGACACACGCACAGATGCTCTTTTGCCTTTTCACCCCCTCCCCGGCTTCACAAACACACAGAAACTCTGCTCTGTCGCGATTCTTTTCAAAGGTAAGGTGCTGGTGATTTTTTTTTTTTGTCTTTTTTTACTTTACAGCAGTGATTCCCTTAGTATGCTCACGCCAGGTCGGAGAGATTTCTTTTTTCCCTGTTAAAACGGTGTTTCCGTTGTCTGTGTGTGTTTGTTGTGAAACTTAAAAAGTGATTCCTTTAGTATGCGCTCATGCCAGTGTCAGAGATTTCTTGTTTCCCTGTTAAAACGGTGTTTCCGTTGTGTTTATGTGTGTGTCCGTTTGTTGTGAAATTTAAGTGATTCCGTTAGTATGCGCTCATGCCAGTCTCAGATAGATGTCTTTTTTCCGTTAAAACGGTGTTTCCGCTGTGTTTATGCGTTTGTTGTGAAACTTAAAAAGTGATTCCGTTATTATGCGCTCATGCCAGTCTCAGAGAGATTTCTTTTTTTCCTGTTAAAACGGTGTTTCCGTTGTGTGTGTGTGTGTGTGTTTGTTGTGATACTTAAAAAGCGAGGTGAGAAGAGGGAGGAGGAGTGTTATGAGGAGTGTAAAACGAGGCGAGGGAAGGGGCTAATTCCACACACACACACAGCGCCTGCGTGCACCAACGGAAACACTTATCTGTCAGGATTTATTTGTACTTTTTTTAAAGGCAAAGTGCAGATTAATTTGTTTTATTTTCATTTTATAGATTGTATTAATTATTTTTATGTATTTATTTTTTGGGGCTGCAGAACGAATAATTTGATTTTTCATTATTTCTTATGGGAAATGATTATTTGCTTTACGAGTGTTTTGGAACACACGCCCACTTCCGGAACAAATTATGGTCGTAATCCAAGGTTCCACTGTATTGGTACTGATTCTATTTATTTTTGGTTATACATATAATACAGAAAATGTGTGTGCGAAAGAAGCTCCTTCTGAAGTTTATGCAACATGAAAGTAAACAATCTTTCTTCCCTAAAAATGTCAGGTTGATAATATAAGTTGTTTTGGAGAGATGCCCCAAAATGGCCATTTTTCAGCGTTATTTTGTCTTGCTTCAAACAATAATATTTTGAAATTTCGTATTATTTATATTTCCTTAAGTACTAAGATACTAAAATTGGAGTAAGCTTCTAGAAGAAAATGCCTTGTAAAATTAAGGATTTGTTTCCCCAAAACAATCTGTAGCCATCCGTAACCATGTCAAATTCATGTAATATCTTTGCATTTTATAATAATACACTTTTTCACAAAAWWTTTTTTATGTCTTTTCATGTGAAATCTAAATTGGCCAAGTTTCATTTGATTGGCAGTTAAGATCACTGAAAGGTTTGAATTGAAGGTTACGGACGCTACATAAAAGGGCATGACATGATATTTAGCAAATAAGTTTTTTTTAATCTGATAAAAATATAAACGCGTATGCATATTTGCAAAAAACGAAGCATGGATCAGAAGATAAGAAGCATTAAGTATTATGAAAAATGGTGGTCCTATCTGAAAATTCACTTTTTCACTGTAGGTGAGATATTTTTTTTGCACTAATACCTTGCTTTGGCTGATAGTGAGTGCGATATTTATCTATTAAATGTACCATGTTGTAATCAAATGTATTTATCTTGGCTAACACCAAATAGTGGCGCAAATGCTCTCACTACGAGGATGCTTGCCATTACAGTGGAACCTCGGATTGCGAGTAACAAGGTTTACGAGTGTTCCGCAAGACGAGCAAAGATTTTTAATAAATTTTGACTTGGAAACGAACAAGTCTTGGTTTACTAGTACCGAGTATCATGTATCACACATGCGCTTCTTGTTTTGACGCCGAGCGTCACGTGATCACAACTGAGCCAATGGTTTTTCTCTCTCTTGCACTGCGGAATTTTGGGTAATCGTCTCCCCTGCTGGGTCTTAGTGCTCGTCTCTCACTGGTATAATCAACATCAGTGTAAAACATCTTTTATTTTGTGTTTGTATGTGTGTGTGTACAGTGCGCGTGTAAAGCAAAAGAAAGTCTCATTAGAGAGGTTAAAGATCCACCCTCCCCCCCGTCGCCTTCACACACAGTCACACACACACACCCACACTCTATGCTCTACACAGAAACACTGTCGCGATTCTTATCAAAGGTAAAGTGCTGGTTAAGTTGTTTTATTTTTACGTTCCGTTAATCTACGATCAGTCGAGTTTTGTCATTAGAGAGAGTTTACTGTGTAAGACGGGGAGAGGGGAGGGGCTAATTCCACACACACAAACACATACATACACAGCGTCGGCACACAAAAACGGAAACGTGATTTCTTGTTACTTTTTTTAAAGGTAAAGTGCAGGTTAATTTGTTTTGTTTTTACTTTATATTTGATACTTATTATATTATTTTTATGTTTTTATTTTTTTGGGCTGTGGAACAAATAATTTGGGTTTCCATTATTTCTTATGGGAGAACACAATTTGGTTTAAGAGTGTTTTGATATATGAGCCTGCTTACAGAACGAATTACATTCGTAATCCAAGGTTCCACTGTATTTATTTATTACCTCAAAATTATTTAAAAATATACAAATGCTTAAATTAATGACAAACTACAGACATTCCTGACTATGTGTACATCATCTGTGATAAATTGCATATTTTGTGATTAAATCATTTCACAAGTCTATATATAATGCGATTAATTGTGCAGCACTAATAGAAACACTAATGAAGTGTATTTATATGTTTTATAATTCTATATTCATACTGTAACTCTGAATCTATTTGTTTCTCAGAGCTTCAGGAACTCCTTAAAGAATTTAAAGGACATCGGCTTCCTTCAGGTCAAAGTGCTCAAGGCTTCGGACCTCCTGGCTGCTGATTTAAACGGTATGTCCAGTCACAATGCAGACACACACCATTTCTTTGATCAAGTGTCTAGTCCCTGACGCTAAATATCTGCGCTTGTAGGGAAGAGCGATCCGTTCTGCGTGCTGGAGTTGGGAAACGACCGCCTGCAGACTCATACAGTTTATAAAAGTCTACACCCTGAGTGGAATAAAGTCTTCACGTTGTGAGTAGCACCATTCATGCTTTCATCAGCTGTTAAACACTGAATCAAGCGGAAGTGTGTTTACGTAAGACGAACTGCTGGGAATGATGGTGTAAGAAGACAGGGTGGTGTGGTACTGATGAAGATGATTATTTTTCTGATTACAGAATCACTCAGAGTGCTTAAATCCTCTTCTACCACAGCAATTTCCTCAGTCTGTTAGGAAACTCTTAACATATCTGTCTTTGTGTTTAGTCCRGTCAAAGACATCCATGATGTGCTGGAAGTTACAGTGTTTGATGAGGATGGAGACAAGCCTCCAGATTTCCTGGGGAAAGTGGCCATTCCTTTACTCTCAGTAAGTAGGGGAAATCTCTTTCAGTTTACACATTCTTGCTAAATGAGCATAGTTGTTACGAAGTGAAGACCGGATTAGGTGTACCACAATAAAYTACGTCATGTGTATATGAATGCAGCAGCTTTGTATTATTTAGCTACAGAGGTTTGGAGACAGTTTGGAGTGACTCAAAGAGACATTTTTTTTAAATGTTATACCAAAAATGTGTGTTGAAATTAGTGTTCATTTTGTCAGCTATTTTCAATTTTAGTCTTAATCCTGGGATAGATATCCMTGTTAGTTCTTATCATATTTAGTCAATCTTATCCTGTTTTTGTTTAGTCAAGTTTTAGTCGACTAAAAGTCTGGACATTTTAGTCTAGTTTTAGTCAGAGGAACCTTTAAATATTTTAGGCTAGTTTTAGTCAATGAAAACTTAATATTTTAGCAATAAGATTATTATTTATTAAACCTACAGTCAATCTAGTCTGGCCAAAAACAATTTTAAAGGTTTTTCACAAAATAATTATTTTAACATTTAAAATGTGTCTTTTCATCTGATGTTTTCGGCTAATTATATTTATTTCTAACCGTAACAACTGCTGAATATCCATTTTTTTTTGTTGTTGTTGTTTTTTTTACTACAAAACAATAGGAGCAGTATGGACTTAATGAATGACTGAATTTACACACGGACTTTTGWAATGATAGCTCCTATGGATCACAATCATTCGCTAACCTATTAGCGTAATGTCTTTGGCAACAGACAGGCTCGCGGCCACCCTCACGTGCAGTTGCTAGGCAACACCGCCACGATGGCAATCAGGGCGATGCATGACACCTGGATAAATGTCTATATAGATCCCCCCCCCCCAAACCCAAAGCAACAGACGTGCGGACATTTAGTTAGCATCAGGTCTAGGGGCATTGCTCCGGTATAGTGAAAAGAAAAGAGAAAACACGGGGGAAGAAGAAGAGATTAACTGAAAAGAAAGGAGAAAAAAACTAAAAGACCATAAAGATGGATTAACCCTGTCTGGACGGGACTTCTTTGTTGTGTGTGTTCGTCTTTGTTTTATTAGTAATTTTGTGTTCAGTTAATAAACCCACGTTATCTTCGAACGGGAAAACCGTATGTGTGCACAATCACTGCCACAGCTCACACACACAACCTTGCCAACGACTCCCTGCATCTGGGCTCTGTAGGGTGGGGGGGGGGGGGTGAAACAGGCTTGTGGTATTTTTCCCAGCGATTGTGTGCCCACACCGTTTCCTCTTCGATATTACTACACATAGTTTTTTTCTCTCCGGTTCAATATGAAGAAAATGGGTCCAAATATCGGCTCTTCTCCTTCGCCCGATTAATATTGCTGTAATGTAGTGACGGGTCGTTCATGAACGATTCGTTCTTTTTGAACGAATCTTTAAAGTGACTCAGAAGAACGAGTAGTCTCGGAGAGTGATTCATTCATTTTCTACTGGGCGCGCATGCGCAAATAATCGCAAAACCTCCGTGTGTTGTGTACAGGAAACAGAATTGAACGGTTCTCAACGAAATCTTCCAAGTCCGAGTCATTCGTTCTTTTGTCAAGTGACTCCCATAGAAGCTRTGCAGTGCAGTACACAGGAAAGAGAATTGAGCGATTCTTTCTCAATGACTCTTCTAGTCCGAGTCGTTCGTTCMTTTGTCACGTGACTCCCATAGACGCTATGCAGTGCAATAGATTCAAAAGAACGAATGACTCAGACTATAAGATATAAGATATGATGGTGAGCCGTTCATTCTGTTTATAATAATATGTATGAACATATTATTATAAACAGAATTGTAATATTTTCATTACTGGAACTATAGCCAAAATTTGTATATGTAGATGTGTTGGGGGTCTGTTTATTGAAAATGTAACATTTTATTTTCTTTCTGATCAAAAGAACGAAATGAACTAAATGACTCAAAAAAAAGATTCGTTCATTTTGATGAACGAGGCTCAAAGAACCGAGTCACTAAAATGATTCAAACGTCCCATCACTACTGTGATGGCGGAGAGTTAAAGATGAGTGAACTTGTCAGATCCTGTCACTGACCCAGGAAATACTGCTGCTCACGCCATAATGAATGAACACTTGCAGCGGACCGTGACGAAAATGATTTTTTTTTATGAAAATAAAGACAGATGTTGTATTATTTTTTTTAGTTTTTTAAACCACATTTTACTCTCGTCTTTTCTCATCTAMAATATTGATGCTAAACACTGTAACTGTTTATTGAGGTCATCCATGACATCTGCTCATCATCTCGAATTAGGCACAGGAAAGAAGTTGTCAACAAATATTTTATATCATKATTTTCGTTGACGAAATTTACACTAGTGCTAAAAAAGGGGCTTCTGAATTTTATGCAACGTGGAAGTGACCAATCTTGCTTCCCAAAAWTTTTTTTAAATGCTATCTATACTAAMATTGGTGTAAGCTTCTAGGATCAAATAACCTGTAAGAATTGTTGCRTAAAAATTTAAGATGCAAAAAATCTGTAGTGTTCGTAACCATGCCAAACTCATGTTGCAATATCTGAATACTTTTGCATTTTAGAATGATACACTCTTTCAGATTTATGTCTTTCTGTGTAAAATCTAAATTGGCCAAGTTTCATCTAAATGACAATTAAGATGATTGAACGTTTTTAATTTAAAAACGTTAGACACTACATACAGTAAAAGCTTGAGCATGAAATTGTATTTATGTATATTTACAAAAAAAAAACAAAGCATGGATTGGGAGATAAGAACCATTTAGGAATGATGAAAAATTTTGTTATATGATCCTATCTCAAAACTCACTTTTTCTTCACACACTTTTTAGCATCAATACCATGTTTTGGCCATTCATAATAGTAGACTGAAAATGTGTTTATCTCTGTAACAGATACGTAACAGTCACCTGAATTCTTACCCATTGAAGAAAGAGGACTTGGGAGGATTAACCAAAGGAAGCATTGTGTTAGAGCTTGAAATCATCTTTAATCCAGTAAACCTCATTTGCTCCAAGTATCTCTACCATATATGTGCCAGTTCATTTATTACTGTGCAGACKGATGTTTTCTTTCCTTTTATTAATTAGATTAAAGCAAGCATCAGGACCTTCAACCCAAAGGAGAGGAAATTCCTTGATGACAACCCAAAGTTTTCCAAAAAGGTGCAATATTAGTGATATCATTTGAGGCCATGAGACTTCAGTGTTTTGGTCTCTGAGAGCAGTTTACAAACGTTTCATTTCTGTTAGGTCCTGGCAAGAAATGTTCTCCGTGTGAGGAACATCTATAGAACGTTGAGTCAAATCTTGCAGTATATTAAGAGCTGTTTCCAGTGGGAGAGTGTACAGAGGAGTATCTTTGCATTTGTGGTGAGTTCGAAAGTTATTGTGAAAGAAGAATCATTTTCTTGTTTTTCTCTCTCTGTCAAGGGATCAGAAATCTTTGTCCTGACACTGACACTGTAGACTCCTTCAGTAACTGTTAAATAAACATCCTACAGACAAATTAACTGTATTAACAAGTATATGTTTCATTATATCCTCACAGTAGGCTAAAGGTTTTACCATTACAAGTTTCTGTGAGTGAGCTGCTACAATAAAGAAAATAATATATTGAAACAGATGTGTTCATATAAATTTCCTATTAGATTTACAGGTGGCAGTACGGTCAGAGCTGCTGCTATAGGGGCCAATGGCATGGACTAGGGCATTTATTAATTTGGACCATTTATATATATTTTTTATGAAAATAAATGGGAAAAGCCCCCATATGTGACATTCTTTATGAAAATAAAGACAGATGTTTTATTAGTTTTCATTTTTTTAAACCACTTAAAGGTTTCCAGATCCAGATGTGTAACTGTRCAGAAAACCAGCCACATATCAGTACAGACTCATCAAAACTCTCCGAACAGTGTTTGACTGATGGTACTTAATGTTAGAAGCCAGTGTAAGGATCTACCCAATGACAGAAACTTTTTTCGTAAAAATGCTCTGTATAAGAGTGTCTGCCAAATGCTTAAATGTACTGTGCAAACGTCTTGAGCCACTTCTCATTTCTTTATGTTAAACAAAAATAAATGATGTTAGTTAAATTAAAGAATCAAGACCGAACATTCTACTGTGACAGGCATCACCAGTCTACTAATCCCCGGCCTGATCATCTGTTATCATCTGCACCACAGGTTTTTGGTTTAAGATGGATTTTTTAATGCTTGAATGATTTAGAAAGAAAGAACTGTTTCTCAAGACTACATTAAAAATAATGAAAAAGTCTGGCTTTTTGAAAGGAAAATCTGAAGAAATKAATTAGAAGAAAATTATCTTTATTTTATATATTATACACCTGAGGGCCTTGCTTAGGGGTCCAATGGTGGCAACTTGGTGATGCTGTGGTTTGAATACAAGATGTTCCAAACAATAGTCCAATACCTTACCCCAGCTCTGCACTGTGCTAGACATTCTTTCAGTAAAATTAAGCTTACATTCATTACCAGCCCAACACACATTTTTCCAAAGATGATAAAAAAAAAGTAGCCACGTTGTCAAGCTAAAACTGCCCAATCTGGCAACACTACTCGCTCAACATTGTACATCGTGACAAGATAAATTCTGATTAGCTCTTTTTTCATTTCAATTTCAAACTTTGAACTACAACTATGCCCCCTTGTATACTTAAATTCATACACCTGTGTAGCTATGGCGCATTATTCTGCAAAACAAACATTACCAATTCATGCATTTTTTAACCATGATCATTCATAAACATTGGTTGTCATTGCTTTTAATGGAAGYGTACAGAGCATTATTTAATAAAGTAGTCAAATTTATTTATTTGGATGCCTTAAATAATGCCACTATTGCTCCTGTGGCTTTCACATCACATGGCAACAGGATTGGGTATCGGCAGAGGATCAAATTTTTCATACTGACATCGTATAGAAAAAGAAATGAAAACATGTCACCCTACTTATATAATCACTTGTCACATTGTAATTATTCACAGAGATTATCCGGAAATTACAAAATTACGAGTTGGCTGCAGGTTTGTTGTCACGTCATTTGCCGTCATTGTGCTCCACCGTGGCTGTGTTTGTTCACGTACACACATACAGACAGCAGTGAAAACAYGAACTCATCACCTGCGATAGCTAATCCACTCACTGTTTGTCGTCTTTCATTTTACAGCAAGGCCACCTCCACCTGATGGAGTTCTATAGGTGATCATGATGCGTTCAAACATTAAGAGATGTTGTTTTTTCATGCTAAGACGTAGTTATTTGTCATAATGTTTCTCATTATGACAAACGGCTAAAGAGGAATTAAAAACTGGAATCATGGTCGTTACACTCGTTCACTCACTGAGCCCGTCTTCTCTTTCAGATCTTCCTGCTCACTGTGTGGTACTGGGAGTTCTACATGCTGCCCCTGTTCCTGGTCATGTTGTTTATATGGAACTATGCTCACGTCGCCTCCGAGAGAGGCGGCCAGGAAATGGTGTGTGCCAATGTCAACGCCACTACACTCACTGTTTAAGGATTCGAATCTTTCTCTCATATTAAGCATTTCTCATAATTGTCATATAAAAATATTTAAAAATGATGCATATTATTTAAGAATAAGAGAATATAATATAAGAAATACTTTTTAAAAGATCTTTCATAATTTTTTTTTTWTTTCTGTAACCACATGATTGCATTGTGTATGCCACTGGTGGAAGTTTCAGCATGTTGTAGTGTGCTGGTGTGTTTAACATGGAGCTCTTGTGTACACATGTCCTACTGGTTTCCCTGGTTCTTGACTCAGCTTTTTACGTTATTGTGTCTCGCTTATTATAAAAGGCTTACACTTTTTCCTTGCAAGTGAAATGTGACTAAGCGCTRTAGAATGTCACTATATGAAATACACTCTAAAGCCAATGAAACCTCAAATTAATGGATCTTCTGACATTTCAACCACAATTCTGTCCTGAATACTTAGATAACATATGCATCCTATTAATTTGAAACAGAAAAATGTCAGTTTTTGGCATATAGATGGATCCCTAAAGTTGTATCCATTAGAATTAGAAATGCAAGGTTAAAGGTTGAGGGTTTAAAAATAAATCCTTGAGACTTTACTGAGCTGCTGCTGCCCCCTAGAGATCAGTTCAGGAACTGTTTCCAAATTTATTTCACAGTGGTTTAAAAATGTGGCACAAGATGTTATTTAATACATGTAATGTCTACCCTTTTATTTTCAGGACACTATGGAAAGTGATGATGAGGATGAAGACGAGAGGGTAGGCTAGTTTCTTCATTTATTATATCATACTAATACTTTTAATCTATTTGAGTTCAGTTTTACATATGTTTTCTGCAATACAAGTAATTTAAAATTATTTGACAAAATAATAATAACAAACATAGAAGATATCTTAAAATTATCAGAAAGGTTCTCTCTTCTGATAACTGTGAAGGCAAAAAAAAAAAAAAACTTGTCCGTTATAAAACACTGACACTGGAGTCTCCTTACTTACATGCCGAATAAAAATCTCTCTGTATCAGTGATTAAGTGCATGAACTGTGATGTGTCATTATTAAATTATTACACTACCAGTAATTAAATGATCTGACACACCTTTTAATTCAGTGGCCTTTCCTGATTGGTATTTCCTTCCGCAATGTAAAACAATGCTAAAAGGCGTTCAAAGAAGGTTATTACTGTAAATGCCTTTAGCATTGTTTTACAATGTCTGGTACTTATGCTGTGTAAAGCCTTCATATCGGCTCTAATCTGAGGTGCTGGTTTCATCGTGATGCTTGATGAGTTCTGCAAATGCACTTGACAATACTGTTCTTGCAAGAACTATGTATTATGTATTAAAATGGCAATTGAAATTAAAGGTATATACGAACTTTTAACTGGTACTGTACACTGGCTTTTTAAAAATTCACATCAGCGTATGTGTATGGCTTGTCACATGTGAATGAACTGTTAATATTGAAACCATCCCATAATAGAACGAGTGTGTTAATATAAACCTGTGATATGAAATACAAGCAGCATTATTGTCAGTCTGGCTGTTTTTAGCAAAATTAACCAACACCATCTGACCAATCAGAAGTGATGATTCAGCAAAGCCGGAGCATAAAACAGAACGGTTTGTTTGTTCTCACAATCGGCATTTATTTTTGGACAGGAATCCGAGAGAAGAGGTTTGATAGATAAGATCCACATGGTCCAGGATATAGTCGTCACTGTCCAAAACTTGTTGGAGGAAATTGCAAGCTTTGTTGAGAGAATTAAAAAGTGAGTCTTTATCTCTTCGACCACGTGTGAATAAATTCTGATATTTTTGCAATCGCATGACATATATTTCTCGATTCCATATTTCTTCTCGTTTTTTTTCCCCAGCATGTTTAATTGGTCAGTGCCGTTCTTATCAAACCTGGCCTTCCTGGTTCTCGTCTTTGTCACGGTGATCACATACATCATCCCACTGCGCTACATTATTCTGATTTGGGGTAAGACATGAAGAAGTTCAAGTGCTTCCTGTAGTTACTGCTACATGACTTGGCGGTGTGTGGTAATAAGCCTGGGGCAGTTTCAGTATGAGTGTCGCAAGTCAGGGCAGCACTCGTGAATTACAGTGCACTGCTTTCAGTTTCAGGTTTAACCAAAGGGGGGTTTTATTTTTCCATTATTAACATTCGGATGAATTTTGTCATTTGGAAATAATTAAGTCAATAAAAACACACAATATCCGGAAAATCCAGACATTTCACATTTTCTTTACAAGTTTGTAGCACTTTTGAAGTGTAGATGGTTTAACATTTAAGACTGCTATTCTCTTATATTGTTCGCCCCTGACTTCAGATCATATTAAAAACAATAAAGTTAACATATGTTCATAATGATATTAATGTTGAAATGCATTGCAATTAGATATAATGTTTCTTTTTTTCTTATGCTGACTTTACTACCATACGCCAAGAAATAACTAATTTATTTATTTATTTATTTATTGCTTCTAGCCAATTAAAGTAGGATGGATTGTAATAATCAGAATGAACAATCTGCTTAACTCATCCCTCCTTTACCACAAGTAGAGAAACTTGTGACTTATTTCCTGTTTACTTTGCACAAGTAAAGCTGTATGTAGTAGCATTATATCACTTTTTATATATACAATTTGGATATGCCGCAGTGATGAATAGTTCTGTCTCTTTATTTTATTTTGCAATAAATTACTGTAAAGTGGCTTCACTTATCAGTCACGCTCAGATTATCACAATCTATACAAAGTACTGTAAAATAAATTTTGTTATTATTATAATACAACCACCCATTAATCGCACAGCTCCATAAATTGAATCAGTTGGTATAAATTATAATTTATAAATATATAAAAAAAAAACACACATCTATCTTTATACAGCAATACAACAAATAAAATCATTCACATAATGAAATGTGCTGAATAAACTACAGTTCATTCATAACACCGTGAATATACTGTATAGTTTCACACTATAGTTTCACACTGTATAGTTTCACAGAAGCAATAATTTCATAATATATAACCAGTCTACACACTCCTGAGTTGCAGTGGTTTCGTCCTGACTCGTAATTGGGACTCATTGTATTAAGGTGTCTAAGAATTTTGCTTAACGTTATACACTACATTTGACAGCTATTGATAAATAGCTGTATACCATGAAATCATATTGCCAGGATGCTCAAGCACTTACTATCTCTCTCTATGCTGGACAAACTGTATCGTCTATTTATGCCGATCTATGCTGCTTTGTAGGTATAAATAAATTCACGAAGAAACTGCGGAATCCGTACGCTATTGATAACAATGAAGTGATGGATTTCCTCTCCAGGGTGCCTTCAGACGTCCAAAAGGTAAGGCCTTCAGTGCATCACTCACTGTCTCATCTACCTCAAGCCATGCCACTAATCTCAGAATGACTCCAGGTTCCTCATCGTACAGTTTCAATATATATTTCTGTTTGTTTTTGTTTTTCTAATTCACTAAACTGCATTGTCTTTTTTTAAGTTTGCATTTACATGTAAGCATTTGGCAGACGCTCAGATTCAGAGCGACTAACAAAAGTGCTTTGAAGTGGGAAAGTTTTTTTTTTTTTTTTGGTTTAACCCAAATACCTAAGAAACAGGTTAAAGGCTTAAAAATTGATTTGATTGTACAGACAGCTAGAGGTAGTTCATTCCACCACCTCGGAGTCAGGAAACAATTATGCTCTGTTATGCCCTTTTTTATTAAATGAGACATTGTTAGCTTGGAAAATTTGTCAGTGCAAAATCTAGTTAATATACAGTATTTCAACCCAACGTCATACGTTCCTCGTGAAACATGGATTATAATATATCATTTGGAAAGTGTTCCCAAACTTTACACTGTATATTAAATCATTGTAGCTAAATTAATAAAATTCATGTACATTTGGCCACTGTGAGGCCAAAAATCTCATTGATGTTAGTCACGATAAGACAGTAAGAACTGATTTTTTTTTTTTTTGTATGGTTTGGATCACATTTCCTAGTTGATCTCAAATTCAGGAGTGTAAAATTCCAGGCAAACTACAGCTGAATGCTTAGAGAGAATTTATCTGGAAGCGAATTTACTGTCATGTAAATTTACAAGACATAGAATATGACCATCTAAAATGAAAACTAAATTATTTGTGAAGCATTCCATAAACTGCTCTGAATTGTCATTGTGGATTTCACAGACACGACTCCGAAGGTGTTCAGTTTGATAATCATTTCGWCTCTACAGTTAACCTCTTCTTGTCTCATTTTTTTTTTTGTCTTTTTTTAGGAACAGTATTTTGAGCCGAAACACGTCAGAAGAAAGCGAGCTGTCCAGTAGATCCGGATTCGAGCTCATCTTCAGAGACAGACCGTTAGTATCAGTGACACTAAAAATCCTCTCGATTCTCCCTGCTTATTTAAATGTATAATTATATAAATCCCAGAATGTTTTATTTTAAAACAGCTTCAATGACTTGTTCATTTTGAAATCAGATATTACATTTACGTTGGTAGCTCGGCATATGAATGCAAAATTTTGCCTTTTTTTTTWARRAAAWTTWRSMARRAAWTTKYC
>QMIH01000175.1:234758-245084 GCA_003987875.1 Clarias batrachus
AAAMYTKKTTKSSKTTTTYTTTTTCTTTTTGCATTTTCTGCAGGATTTAGTAGAGACATACTGTAGCACCATGGGTCCCAAAAATATTATCAAGGATGAAAGGAAAAAGAAAACGGAGCCAATTTCAATTTTGTTTTTATTTTATAAAAGCTTTAATATCTACTTTATTTAATTTTATTTCATGTTTGTTCTAAATGTTTTGTTTTTAGATGTAAAAAATATGATTTATAGTGTTGGTAATGGGTAATATTGGTAATATTTTAGGCGGCTGGAACGAATTATCTGCATTTACATTATTTCCTCTGGGAAAATGCGTTTTGCAAAAAGATTTAGCACTAAGACCTTGCTTCAGGAGCAGATTAAGTTCATATGCCGAGCTACCATTGTATTTAAATTTGTTTAGTATTCTGCTTGCTGTGCAACGTTTTGAAACATATTCCTACTGTTATGTCTACTAGTAGGTTAATACCAAAGAAACTAATTCTGAGAAGGATTTGTAATGATATAAGCAGACATTTATGTTCTTGTTTTATTACTATTATTACAGTGTATTAATTGTATAGTCAGTAGACACTCCTCATGAAACACTGATCTAAATTTGCTAGATTGAGTGACTCTCTATGGGCTACATCCTAAACTGCAAACTATATAACATGTGCTGTAGAAACAGCCTCAGTTCAAGTGTACTTTGATATATTTAATGATTCTAAAAATAAGTGAGTGCAATATACTGCAATACCTGATGTCTACCGGGCCAGGATGCATATTCTGTGATGTAGCAGAACATGTGAATAATGTATATGGATTTCACAGTAAGCCTTAGTGGTGGTGTTTTAAACTATTCATCAATGATTTATAGATTACTGTAACTTATAAGAGATTTACACTTCAGATATTTGTATATTTTTGTATTTCGAAGCCTTTTTAATGAGCATGTGTCATTATGATTCTGATTGTAAAATATAAAATATAAAATATATACATATATATATTTCCGATCTATACGGAACTTAAAGTGCCTTATATGTACTATTTGCTGTATAATTGTAAATAAAAGTGATTTTAGGCTGCACTTTCCAAAACAAATATATTTCTATGTATTACAGAGTTGTGTTCTAGATTACTGAGGACATTGATATTTGTTTTTCTTGGTTACCATTGATCATACTTTTCAATCGTTTAATTTTGTATGGAACAACATCTACAACACATTACAGACTCACTTTTGTTTCTTATCTGGCTATATACAGGATGAATGTATGTAATGTATGTACCTTGAACTTTTGCACAAAGGAAGTTCACTAAATTTGACTCGCTGTACGGGAGCACAATAAACTCCAAGTGAAGCTGTACAAGTTCCTTGTGGAAATTTAATATGTTTTACAATTAATGTTTAGATGAATCGCAGATTGCAAATGAAAAATCGTTTAAAAGGTGAGGATTTTTCCAAATCATTGAGATTATTATGAGGGACGTTCAAGTCAAACTGGGATTTGTGATGAACTTTCTTGTGGATGATGGTGTAACACCGATTGACATTTACAGAAGACTTCAAGCACAGTATGGTGATAAGCCTGAAGCGTGTGAATGAGCGTGTGAGTGAGTGCACTGTGATGAATTGGCACCCCGTCCAGGGTGTTCCCCTCCTCGTGCTAGAAGTCTCCTGGGATAGGCTCCAGGCCCCCCGTGACCCTGTACTGTATAAAGGATAAAGCGGTAGAGACGGTGAGTGAGTGCGTGAGCTTAACAACAATTACATTAAAATAGAAAAACTTACAGCTTTAGAATCCTCACCTGAMCTTTTGTAAACCCCATGTTCGTTGGAATTGTCCCTCACTGTGAAAGCAGATCTATGTAAAATGTACTACAGCTGCCAGAACATTTCCACCATAAATAAACAAGGCCCACTGCTGCAAAAAATGGCGACCCCTGGGTTAGGGCTGAACCCCGAGCCAGAGGAGGGCCTTACCAGCTTTTTTTTTAGGAACATTATAAATATCACCATTAAATCATGAATCTAAAGAGCAGGAATTTTTAAGATATACACAAGACAAAGCAAATTTAAATAGGAAAAAGGGAGGGGATGTATTTTTTTTTCTCATGAACACAAAAGAGACACAAATGACTTAATGTCCTAAATGATCAAAAAATTTATTTTGCATAATAGGATCCCTTCAAAGCTGTAATAAAAGARTCAAACATGGACCTCATGCAGCGCATCTCAGGGGCCCATTATAAAGCGCCCCCCAGTCAGAAGGGGAATCATGTACAGTAAGTCATTTTGGCCCGCTCGGAGGGGGACTGCCATGGCCGCATTTCAAACATGCAATGCATTATTAAGGAGTTGCACTTCCCAGCTTCTCCTACATTTGGAGCCTGACCAACCATGATTTCTCTTATCCACTCCAAATTCGATGATTCCTTCATTGGCACACTACTGTTGATAACAAACTGCTATAGCCAAGGCATCAAWTTAGGTTCAGCGCAAGTACAGCTAATTACTGTCAGTGTGGATTTAGGGYCCAAAAAGAACGAGGTGTGCCTGTGTAACTCAGTGAGAGTAAATCTCGGCAATTCTCTCGGTGACAGTAAATTGCCAAGCTGAAATGAATGGCACCAACAAACTGGGGTAAGTCATACATAGGCTAAGCACACATGTAGCCACAAAACACTGGGTTAACTCTGCTCAGTCACAAACCGTGGACAAACTCCTTAAATGATAAACATTGTCCCTCCCCCTCACATGACCTGTTACTTACTGGAATAAATTAATTTTTATTTCTAATTAATGATTCTAAAAACAATTACTAATAAATATACAAAGTGATCAAATGTAATTAAAAAGGTTGTGCCCTCTGCAGAATGTAGCCACACATTGTATAATAGATTTTGAGGCAATAGATCACATGACCTCAAAGTTATTAAAATTTGTATAATTAATGACTAATAAATTTGCAAAGAGATAATGTGGAATAAAAACGTTTGTGCCCTCTGCAGAACAGGTGGACACACATTTTTGGATAGGTGTTGTGGCAATAGTTCACATGACCTAAAGGTTATTGAAATAAAATCAATAAAATAAACAGAAACATGCAAGTGATAATATTAAATAAAAAAGGTTAGTGCCCTCTGCAGGACATGTGGTCATACATTTAAGCATAGATTTTGTAGGTCACATATTATTGAAATAATAAAATGATTCATAATTCTAATTAAAAATATTAATTAATATGCAAATAATAATATTTGATAAAAGAGGTTGTGCCCTCTGTAGAACAGGTGGTCTCACATTTTAGGATAGAATTTGAAGCAATAGCTCACGTGACTTGAAAGTTATTGAAATAAAATGATTGCTTGCTTGTTGATTATTAATAAATATGCAAAGTTATAATATTGAATAAAAACGGTTGTGCCCTCTGCAGAAAAGGTGGTCACACATTTCATAATAGATTTTGAGGCAATAGGTCACATGGCATGAAAGTTATTCAAACAATGCAGAATGATTACATATTAATTATTAATAAATATGCAAAGTAATTTTATTTTATTTTTTTTTTAAAAGGTTGTAGCCACACATTTTAGAATTGATTTTGAGGCAATAGGTCACATGACGTGGAAGATATTGAAATAAAATGCAGAATTATGACATCTTAATTATTATTAAATATGCAAAATGACAAAATTTTATATAAAACGTTGTGCCCTCTGCAGACCAGGGGCCCACACTTTTTAGAACAGATTTTAGGGCAGTAGTTCACATGATCTGAAAGTTATCGAAATAAAATATGGAATTATTGATTTTTAATTATAATTTAATTATTAAAATTATAAATTAGTTTATATACATATATGCATATAAAGTGATAATGCTGCCCTCTGAAATATTAGTGCCTCAGTGCCCTCTGCAGAACAGGTGGTCACACATTTTATAATAGATTTTGAGGCAATAAAAGTACTAACACTAACAACATATTTATTTATTTAAAATATGGACGTTTATAATATTATTATCCGTATTTCAATGAGATTTGCATAATTTGCAGACGGTCCCTAACTGGCGCAGTGGGCGAGGTGCTTTTTAAATATACGCATGTAAATCAAATAAAATGTCAATTAAAAGCACAAAACTATGAAATACATCAGTAAATTCGCACGTGAATGAATTAAAGCGTGACGTATTTTTAATGCGCATGCGCAGAAAGCCTGGGTAGGAAATAATGATGAGTAGGATGAATTGATAGGACACCTCCTGACTCTGTTAGTGAATCTCCGCCACCAGTGGGAATCTGGAAGCCGGAGCTCGAACATCAAACTTCAAACCAACTTCACCGCGGTGCTACACCGAGACATGTAGAAGTTAATTGAAATTTTCCATAAAGTGGTTAGTATTTAATAAAAATAAGCCAAATTTGAAGTAAATATGATTAAGTTTCATTGCGTCCGTTATGTAACAGGGTTTGTTTTGTAGTTGAAGTTTTCTTTCTGCACTTTGCTTTCTGCAGTAATTAAATTGTGCTCTTTGCACCGAGTGTACTAAGGCAATAAAATATCACAGAAGGTGAAGTGAAAGCAGGACATTTATATTCCAGAAGTGTTCAGGGTAATACTGTTTTATGTTAACAGCGATAAGGGAGCTTCGCATGGTGTTTATGTCCATTTTGGAAACTAATTGATTTTGACATTTCTGTTCTTTAAACATTGTAAATCTACTCTGGTCTTATTCCAGCTTGGTCTTTGTAGTTCTGTAAAGAGCAGTAATGCAGTAGCAGGAGTTATCTTGCTTTGACCTGAAACACAGAATGAAACGAAGTAAACCACAGAGGGAAACTTCTGGAAAGCGAAACAAAGGAGAAAAACAACAAGAGCAAGATGGAAGAGCACGCGACAACAGTAAGGATGACCATTTTCTGTGTTTAGAATTTTCGCAATGGAAATGACCATATGAACTTTTTCTATTGTCTGTAGAATTATCTTTCCAGTGTAACTGTTATTGCATGTTTTTAAGCACCTAACTAATTGCAGAATTCATCTAATGTTTATTAATATTCCTTAGCATTTCCATGATTAAAACATTTATGAAACAGCTCTTTTTGTTTCATGTGCAAAAATTACAAATATATACCAGAAAAGGTTTTTTAAATCATTAATAAATAAACGCCTGCTGCGTAAAGCTTAAAGGTGAATCGGAATATTAATCCTTGTGTTGTCTACACATTCCTTATACTCCGCCCTTCTTAAAACCTCTAAAATGAAGCAGCTCCGTCTAATTTTGCACCAGAAATCTGTTTTGCATGAAAAAGCAAAAATCTGTACTTTCCATCTTCACGGTGTGGATTAAAAATGACTTTCAGTACTTTGAAATTTACCTAAACAGGCTGAAAGGTCGCTACTCAAAATGACCAATCTGGAATTTTCAGTACAGCACTGTCCACGTGCAACAATATCTAATCTAATAGGCACAAATCCGTTCTGCTAATCAGTATATTTCTCCATCTGTCTTTCTTTCTCACTCATAGAACTTAGAGTTCTGCTGTATGGACCAAAGATGTCTGGGAAAAGCTCTGTGATGAACATTGTGTTCGGAAAAGACTTGCTTGCGACGAACGAAAGGACAGCCTACTGCAAATCATCTCAGGGCAATGTGCAGGGCAGAGAGCTGATGCTGGTTGACACTCCGGGCTGGTGGAAGATTTTCCCACTTAGTGACACTGCAAACTTTCTTAAAAACGAGCTGGTGTATGGGGTGTCTTTGTGCAAACCTGGACCACATGCAATCCTTCTTGTCATAGACGTTGGCCTTGAATTTAATGAAAGACACAGAAAATCTGTTGAGGAACACCTTAGCCATCTCAGTGACAACATCTGGGCACATGTCCTTGTGTTGTTCACCAGAGGTCACTCCACGGGTGCCAGAACTCAAGAAGCAGAAGGAGAAGCCCTACAGTGGGTGATAGAAAAATGCGGGCGCAGATATCATTTCTTTGATATTACAGTCCCACATGATGACTCACAGGTCTGCTTATTACTTAGCAAAATTGAAGACCTTATCCGGAAAAACAGCGCAGCTTGTTTCGAAATTGATCCAAAAACACTGCAGGGATCAGAGGAGTGGAGAGAGAGTGTAAAGAGGAGAGCAAGAGACAGGCAGTTGGGTGTTGAAGAGCAACTAAAAAAATACAAAAAAGAAGGTAAGACTTATTTTTTATTACATATTTTTGACAAACTTAATAACAATATATTTATAAATGCAAATCTTTCATTTTTCTATAGGGTTAAGAATTATGCTGGTGGGTTGGATGATGTCTGGAAAGAGTGCATCTGGGAACATGATCCTGAATAAAGAGGTGTTTGCCGTTACAGGCAAAAGCACTGCTAAATGTCAAATAGGACATGGAGAAGTTTCTGGAAGGCCAGTAACTGTGATTGATACACCAAGCTGGTGGAAGTACTTTCCACCTCAATACACCCCAGATTGGATCAAGTCTGAGATTTTAGATGGTGCGTTCCAGCAGCACAACACCCCACACGCTGTACTTTTAGTTATTCCAGCAGACACGTCTTTCAGAGAAGAGCAGAGAAATGTCATCGAGGAGAACATGACGCTGCTGGGAGAACAAGTGTGGAGACACACCATAATACTGTTCACATCCGGTGACATGCTTGGAAACATGACCATAGAACAGCACATTGAGAGTGAAGGCAAGGACCTACAGGTGCTAGTTGAGAAATGTGGGAACAGATATCATGTCTTTGACAATGAGAAGAAAGACAATCACGCTCAGGTCAAGGAACTGCTAGAGAAGATCGATGAGATGGAGTTCAGGAACTTCACCTTATTTGTCCTGAGTGCTGAGAACAAAGAAATCAAAGAGAGAGATGGAAAAATGGACACACAGTCAAAAGTCGTCAGTGATGATAAAGGAGACGTGAAAGAAGTTGTTTTATTAATAGATGAAGAATGGAAAAAAAGGGATAAAGAATTTCTGGAAAGAGTGTTGCAGTTAAGCAAGGATTATTGGAGAGGTGCACATGTCAGAGGCGATAGGAGCATGGATTTACCAGACAACTGTACGTGTGTATTTCTTTTTCCGTGCATTACAGTTACTTTAATTATTTGTTGTTGATGTTAACTTATGCATAGTATCATTACTTTTAAAGTTAGTATGATGCAACCAGACACTGACAGAAAATTCACAAATGGCAATCAAGGCAAGACATTTGACACAGAGCCGGCGTCTAACAGTAAGTGAAACATAACGTTTCTACTGTTGTAATTTTAATAACTGTTATTCATCTAAATATATTATGCTAGTTAGCACACATGTAGCATGAATTCCACTAAAATTTCTTTCCAACATAATTTTATTATGTGGTAGGTTGTACTTTTGCTTATGTTGTGGAAGGGGCATGTTATATGGATACATACTTCCTAAGCAGATATTGCACAATAGCACAATAGCAATACTAACGAGAGACCCATGAGTTGGAACGCTGGGCTTCACTCAAAAAGAGCGATTGCAGTCATGGTTTTAAACATGACATATATTTCCACAATTGGAAAACTGAAGCACAAGTTTGACACTGAAACTGTCAGCACAGACTACATACTGTAGGTAGCTATACATTTACAATATACTTTAATAGGAGCGCCTTTACCCTAGCTTCTTCATGCCATTATTTAATCAACAAATCATATGACACAACAGTCTTCACAGAGATTTCACAGAATGGTATAAAAATGTCTTCAAAACTTGGCCCTTGTTGCAGTAGCTACAGTTACAATATCTTGTGTCAGTGGTACCTGGAAGTGGGTGGGTATATTAGGCAGTAAGTGAAGCTTTTGTCTCTGAAGTTGATGTGTTGGAAACAGAATAAAACGGGGAAATGTAAAGACTTCATTGATTTTGAAAAGAGACAAAGTGTGATGGATAGATTTACTGTGGGAAGTGCTGTAGTGGTTAGCACTGTCGCCTTGCACCTCCAGGTTCCTAGGTTGATTCCAGGCCAGGCTCGATTCCTGTCTCTGTGTGCTTGGAGTCTGCATGTTTTCCCTGTGCTTTGTGGCTTTCCTCCGGGTACTCCGGTTTCCTCCCACAGTCCAAAGTCCTGCAGAGGTAACTGACGTTTCCGTTTGCCGTAGTGTGTGTGCCCTGCGATGGATTGGCACCTTGTGCCCTAAGCCTCCTGGGATAGGCTCCAGGCACCCTCGACCCTGAATACAGGATAAAGCGAAATAGACAGTGAGTGAGTGAGTGAGATTTACTGATTCAAAACAAAAACTGCAGGTCTTGTGGGATGTTCCATGGTTGCATTGACCTACCAAAAGTGATCCAAGGAAGGAAAACCAATGAACTGACAACAGGGTCATGGGTGGCCCAGGTTTACTCATTCAAAAGCGGAGTGAAGGCTGGCCCCTGTATTCCGATCCGGCAGAAGAGCTACTGTAGCTCAAATTGGGAAAAAAGGTTACAGTGTTATGGTTTCTCCAGCGTCATGATACCAACATATAACAAAAGCACAGTACACAGGACTATGCTAAGTGGAGATACAATACCTGACAGTAAAGTGTCATACAGCAGCAATTTTTAATTTTGATGACTGCAGGTTTTGATGGTAATGTGGCATGGACTTACCCTTTACATTCATGCTTTTTTGGGGAATTTAGCCTCACAAACTCACCCTCATTTCACAAACTCATTTCACCCATTTTAAAGTCTGGTGTAGCATTTCAGAGAAATTGTACAGTAGTACTAGTAGTGTTATATTTATATTCATTTTCATGAACAGGGCACGGTGACACTAAAGAAGAAGAGAAACACTCTCTAAAACTCAAAGATCAGTTTAAAGAGATGTTTGATCGAGAATGGAGCAGGCGAGAGGAGACCCTGCTGGGAACACTTCAGGAAATGTTAAAGGATCGCAAATGTGGTAAAAGAAGTATATCTGATTAGAAAGACAAGTATAAACCAATGTGCATACAAATGCCATTACCTGCCAGGTTCTCTAACCTTTTATTGTTTTCACAGAAACAGGTTCAATTCCAGATCAAGAGGAGCTAGAATGCTCCAGGCAGAAGGTGCTGAAGTGGTTTGATGTCTCAACACCATCTGGATATGCATCAGCTTCAGACAACTATGCTCAATACAATCAGAAACTTTCAAACTGAGCACAAGATTGTAACTGAACACTTTGCCAGTTCTTTTCTACAATAGCATCACTAAATCCAAAGACAAAAAAAAGCTTTCATGTTTGTGGGTCCTGAACATACAGTAGCAGATGGATTTAGATCCAACTAGTCATATGATTGTTCTGACTTTTATTAAATATCTGTATTACTGTTTATAGCTTAAATAAACTGAAACGCAGTTTAAACTCAAACTGCTCAAAATGACTTATGGAATATTTTTATACATGACACTGCAAAACATCCGATCATTATGCAGGCATGTAAATTTTTACTAAACAGCATTTTATTATTTCATTACTTAGACATATCGCAAAGATTTATGGGTTCAGTAAAGTCAAATATACAGTATACTGCCTTACCACTCTGTTACAGCGGCTATCAAACTGGTCATTTTTGCATTAATCCAGACACATTTTGGCTTCTGTAGATCTTCTGTTGTCATTTGTCCAATCTTATGCATTTATGTCAATGTTTTAGCTAAAGATAGCTCAAGGACCCAGACACTAGTTTGAGAAAAAAGTTGAGGAAGTTAGAAAGTTTGTTTAGTCAGCACCTTTAACGATGGAGAAAGTATGATTTTTAAAAAAATGAATTTAACATTTAAACCAACCATTTTCACAGACCACTGTCCCAACACAATTAAAATTACATGTAATTTTTTTGTTTATATATGGTTGTTTGTGTCAGGACGGTCACATTTAGCTGGGAGTCAAATGACCGGATATGTTTTGGATTTAAAACCTCAGGTCCATATCAGATGTGAAAAACCTGATGTGTTTACACACCAATCACTCATAATATTAAAACCACCTAGGTTCCCCTTGGGCCATCACATTGGTAGCAGAGCCTTTGGGTGCTGTGGGTTATGGGGTGGGGCCTCCGTGGATCAGAGTTGAGATGGCAGCATTATACTTTTTGCTACCATTATACTTTTTGCTACCAGGCCCTGTGTGCAGTAGGCTGTGGAGTGTTCACATTTTTGTGTAAGTTTTGTGTAAGTTTACCCATTACTGGTCACATGTTTTTAGACTATGAGAAATCAAGCACACGGAAAACAAACAAATTCTGTGGATTCAAACCATCAATCTTTTGAGGTGCGAAACGGCAATGTTAATCACTGAGCCAACTAAACAAACAAG